>NW_015149110.1:133123-207267 GCF_001465965.1 Polistes dominula
CCGCCCCTTCCCTCACTCTCTCTCGCTCTCGCTCTCGCTCTCGCTATCTCTTCATTTTAACAAACAACACAATGATGATATACATAGAAAAAGAATAAACAAAAAACCATTTGTAATATTCATCAAATGTTTATAATTTCATTTCATTTTGTTCTTGTTTGAAAGAAGACAAAATTCTATAAGAGAAAAATTGATATCTGTTACACATAACATCATTTTATACTTATAAGTTTTTACGTTACATAATTTCCTACTATAATAATACTTAGTACACAATTATACTAATACTAATTATAACTTGTGCTTAGCAAGCATCAAACTTTCAAAGAATAAATAAACCGTAATAATGTCTAGTGGTTTAGAAATTAAAAAAAAAATAAATAAAGAAGTAGAGTATGATAATTGATATTTGTGCTAACAAATAAGAAAGAATGATTAAGAAAGATAACGGGTCTTCTCTATGACGAAATAATGTTCGAACTGTTATAAGTGGTGTTTTAAAGGGGCAAGTATCGAGTGAGCGACCTCAACGAGATAGACAGAGAAAGATAAAAGAAGAGGGTGGGAGAGAGAGAGAGAGAGAGAGAGAGAGAGAGAGAGAGAGAGAGAGTCTCCCGATTGACGTCTGGTGTTCCTACGGCACTTCTACCCGACGTGAACCGCAAATAAACCTGGTATATGCGGAAATATGCAACGCCACCGAGCACCCCTTGGCTAATTTTAACCAAGCGAAATTGTGTCTCATTCCAGGCTGTTCTACTCGTGTGTCTTGCTTGGTCTTGCCACGCTTATTCTAACGTCTTCTCCTTCCTTCTCTCCCTTTTTTCTTTCTTTTTATCTCTTTCTTGTACTCTTTCTTATACTAGAAAATAATAGAAAAAAAGCAAATGTGATCATGGTGTATTGTATGAGTAATAGAATTTGTCTTATTCGAGAGAAAATCCTCCTTTTCATTGGGTGTTCTAATTCGATGATCGTGTTAAAATTCTAAACAAATTACCAAAATTACTACAAAAAAATGAATAGTAATCTCTTGGTGATCGATTTAAACCAAAGAGATTTTTTCTCGAGAACAATATTTCTTTTTTCTTTCTTTCTTTCTTTCTTTCTTTATTTGTCGATAAATCAAGATATACGGTGTCCGTAATAGTGCGTTCAAAGTATCGAAACCGATACGTGTCCTTGGTAATGGTTCACGTGCCTGTACAAATAACTCGTATTCTTCGATGTGATACGATCAATCTTTATTCGATTGATTTCATTCGTCGCTTCGTTGAGTCCCTTCAATTTTATTTTCCTCTACAAAGGAATTACATAAGATCCCCATAATTTATTCCATACTCATTCCGTAACCAAACAAATAATTTTATTTTTTCATGAAAATTTTCAGTCATTTTTTCCGAATCAAATATCAATCTGAAAATATATACATTATAGTATATATGTATAGGTAAGGCAATTAGAAACATCTCTGTGATTGGTTTATATGAATTGTACGTAAGAATAGATTAATAGAAAATCGATAAAAGTCGATAAAAGTCGGTAAAAGTCGGTAAAAGTCGGTAAAAGTCTAGATCGATCCGATAACGGTAGGATATCACATAATCCTACCGTTCCCTTAAAATTAAATGGATTATTTGGATTATTTTGTTCAATCTCGGATGAGATTGCGTAACCAATTATTCTATCATCTCTGATAGATTATTTCTACAAAATATATAAAGCAAGGTATAAGAGTATTTGTCTCCAATTGCAATTATAATAGATACATTTCCTTCCAATAATTAATATACCTATATTTCCAATAGTAATAAATATTGATATTGTATTAAGGCCGGCGCTACATGTAAAATAAAAAAAAAAATCGAATTTTTTTTTTCATAAATAGTTGGTTTACCATCTTAAAAGTATGCCTGTCAATTTTTAGAATGAAATTCGCATTATTTATCGATTGAAAATTCATTGAAGTGCTCCGAGTGCCTCAACTCGGCGCTAGACGCGACTGACGCCTTAATTTGAACGCATTTTTGTCCAAACGACTTTTTTCAAACTGACGTGCAAGATGATAACTGAAAAAGCTTTCAACCAATTTTTATGAAATTTAGCACACATTTTCTTTATAGTATTAGCTTCTAGATGAAGCTCTAGCTGAATGCCAGAAAAATTGTCAAAAATTGTCAAAAATTGCCATTTTTGACCGAAAAACCGTCAAAAATCAAACTTTTTTGTCTGAGTCGGGCCAATTAACGATTTTTTGACTTTTTAGTTTTTCCCCAGTTCAACCATAAGATACATGTTTTATGAACACGCTCCGGCCCTTTTTCTGAATTTTCGATTGCTGTAACTAAAGCTAAAAATCACCATGATTGATGCGTTTCGTCACGAGGAGGGCCTCAGGAAATTAGTTATTCCTTCATTTATTCCTTCCATTTGAATTAAAACCTCTGAAAAAGGGTTAAAATTTAGGCGTTTACATGTATCGCCGTCCTTAATTACAAATCAAACGATTCATTCTCTCATTCTGTCTTTCTCTTTCTCTCGATAAAGCCCATAATGAAAAATGTTCTCTTTGAAATATCACGAACGAAGCCCAAAACAATATTTATTCGAATCGTTACATGGAAATACAAAGTTTCTCTTTGATTTCTTCGTTTTTTTTTTTTTCTTAACCTTCGATGCAATTATACGACTTCTACCTTGCTTTTGTACCCATATTAATAAAAAAGAGAGAGAAAAATGTTCCTCTTTTATTTCACCGACTAACCTTTGTCTTTCTCCTCCTTGCCTTTACTCTCAAAGAATCCTGTCGTGAGCGCTTTCCTCTTGAGCAAATATGCTCTCCTTTTTGGTTTCGTAGCAACCGGCCCACTCCCTAGAGATTCTGAAAATTAACAAGAATAAATATATATTTTATATCAAGAAAAGAATAAGTAGAAAAAAAAAGTAGAAAACGAAAGAAGAAGCAGAAGAAGCAGAAGAAGCAGAAGAGGCAGAAGAGGCAGAAGAAGCAGAAGAAGAAATTTCATTTCATTCGTTTTACTTAATAAACAGATCTGTTGAAAAGTTTGTTAATTAAATAAATAAATAAATGTACACACACAAGAAGAGGAAGAGAAAAAGAGTGGGAATACGTTTGAGAGAGCGGGTGTTAAAGCAAGTATCTTCGAAAAGCGAGTATAAGTGTCTTTAAATAGCTAAGCGTTTCGCATTTCGCGTTTCGCGTTTAGCGTTTCGCGTTTCGGCCAGACGTCTTGTAACTAAATGGCGCTAGAATGGCTTAAGCGTATACTTCGAAACATTTACGCTGAGGAAGAGCGAAGATTTATTTTCATTCGACTTTACCCGGAGAAACGCAACACATCGATGCTATATTGAAAAAGAGAGAGAAGGAAAATACAAAAACACGAGATTAACATCCTATACGAATAAGTGTAAAGCTCAACGTCTTACCGATTTACCATTTACACACTCACACACACCCACCCACCCACACACACACACACACACTTTTTAATAAGTTTATCCAAAATAATTATCAAATATAACATTGCAAAAGATTTATCTTCCAAATAGCAAAGCAGAAGAAGAAGAAGAAGAAGAAGAAGAAGAAGAAGTGTAGGTATGGGAAGTATGCGAATCGAAAACAACAAGCAACGTCGTCGTATATAGGTACGCGTATTTCGTGAAATATCGGTTCTCGGGAAGAAAAAAGAATAAGAAAGTAAAGAAATGTCCCGTTGACATAGGAGATAAAGAGGGAGGGTACTTTGACGTAAAACCGATGATAGGGTCGTCAACGAAAAGAAAGAGACGAAAAGAAAGAGACGAAATAGAGAGACGAAATAGAGAGACGAATGAGAAAACGAACCCTTTGCGCGACCGTAAATATGTCAATCATTTGAATAGCACAAGACAGCCAAGTGGCTGTTTCCTAGTTTATAATTATTGTCAATCCAATAAGACAAGAAATTGCGTTAGTTGCGTTAATTTGAATTAGTTGATGAAAAAATGAATGTTGTCGTTTGAAACTCACCGCTCGGAGGCCTTATGTGAACACCTAAATTGAGAGCTTGAAGCTTTGCAACGGCAACTCTGCATAAAACTTTTCTTTCTATTTCTGACAGAGAACGCAAAGGAGTATCCTGGAGAGTAACTCGTCGTCCACCTGTGCCAGCCCACGTGCATTTTCCCTAGAAAATATATGATTTGCATACCTAAACTTCAAATTTAAAAGACAAACATTTTTTGCAACAATTACACGTTGACCAAAGTTTCTGTAAAATTCCCCGTAACACGTGTGATATTGTGTCGGTAAATGTTTCTTACATCGAAACATTACTCACAAAATGAGTCATTGCCAAAATTCATTTTGCATCGGACAATCTATCAAACTACTTCGTTACATTCCTGTCGTCGAATTTATATTTATATATGGGTATATGCACATGTATGTGTAACGTTGCAAACCAATGCGTAACCAATGCAAAATAATAACAAAACGGATTAGCTGACTTTTCAAATTAAATTATATTATAATAATAATAACAATAATAATAATAATAACAATATTCTGATAGTGTTAGAGATCAATCCAAAAATTGATTTAAACAAATCGAATAAAACACTATAGGTGTATCAAGGACGTGGCGAATAAGTAAGAAAATGGTAGGGGTAGTGCACTAGTAGTAATAGTGTTAATAGTAGTAGTAGTAGTAGTAGTAGTAGTAGTAGTAGTAGTAGTGGTAGCAGAGGTTAAGTATAGTTTATACACATCGCCGTTGGCTGACTATTTCGAGCGGCGCCGACAAAATTCCGAGGCCCTAAATTGGTTATCGCGCTAACCGCTTAACAAGATCGTCTACGGCAAGGTCAACCTTCTTCTCTTTTATTTGTCCTCTTTGTTCATTACAGGAGGAAAGAAAAAATGAAGATCGGACAAAGGTCTGATAGATAAACGGTGTCACCGATACCGGAAAAATCTTTTTGATAAATGTCCTGTCTGTGAGAATGATTTATAATCCTTAGATAAGAAGAAACACATTTCTAAGCTATTTTCTAATAATCTATCAATTTATTCTTATTAAAACATTTGACAAAGTTGCTACTACGACACTCTCACGCATACGTTTCTTTTAATAAATTGTTAATATATACAAATGTGATACATTTGTTTGACAAACGATCTATTTAAAGAATCTATTCCATATGGGGATTGTTAATAACGTTATAGATTATAATCATCGTTGTTTATCCCTTTGATAATATAAAAAGCTGGAAATTGGGAAGCTGTGTGACATTTGTTAGAACCTAGTTAGATGTACAAATATTCCTTGCTAATAATATTAATGAAAAACTTGTGGTCTAAAATTGATTGATTGATTGATTGATTGCTAAGAATGAGAACTGACCTGGGGTGTCCAGATAGATGGTTGGTTCGATGCCCTCGAAGTACTTTTACTCCTGGACCGCCAAATTTTCTTAGCGACCAGCCTGCTACCGTGATGTACCACGCTGCTGGAAGACTTGCTCTTCTGCATCGCTGTGCCACCTGAAGAATTTTTCGACGAAGACGTGAGTGCTGGCGAACCCGGTGCCGAATGTGGTTTATCCTTGTGAGTATTGGAACCATGAAGGAGATGGGATAGAAAGGACTGATGATGATGATGATGATGATGATGATGTTTGGGAGTAAGGGGTTCTTCCGAGCCAAGGCCAGCATCTATGCTGCTACGCGAGCTTGCGTTTCTACTAGCTGGCGAGGTCGTATCAGCATCTGATAGATTCTCAAATGGATTTTCAACGGATGACATTTCACGATAATTAACAACCCAATTGTCTAAGGTCTGACAACCTTTATTATTGCCATCGTCGTCGCCTGGTTTTGTAATTTCACCTTTTGCCCTGATATTACGAAGATTTCTATCATAGTTAACGCGTTTGAACCTATCTACCTTATCAGCGTCCATAGATTTTTTCCTAGCCATTCTGAGATACCTTTTGATGGTATCACTAACCGAGGGTGACACGTCATCGTTGTCAACGCTACTTCGTCTACGTGCACTGGCTTTTGGTACACTCGTTTCACTTTTACTACTCTCCTCTTTTTCCCTCTCAAGAAGTATAGCGTCCAAAACTTCACGCGGAACTGGATCCGTTTGCACACCATCGTCCAGTGGTCCACGATCAGTGCTAGGTTCTTGAACAGCTATCAAAGGAGGTGGTGAGATAGGATCTCGTTTATTCGTGTACCAATCTTCGTTTTCTTTAGCCGTGTTTCGAGTTCTCTGATTAGCCCACCATCTGTTGGACGGTGAAGTGTAAGCACCGGTTGCTCTTGGTCCTCTAAAACCTCTGGTACATCTGAGATCGAAGTAAAGCTTTTCCAATAGCTTACGATCGGTCAAAATATCCGATATTACGCGTTCTCTAGTTGGAGATTTGCTGTAATAACGACTCAGAGTCTCCATCAAAGATTTATGAACGTAATCACTTTGATATGATTGTTGATTTAGGGATGATTTAGGGACATTGTCTCTGTCTCTAATCGACATAGTTTCGTTACTAGCAACTACGTCCTCTCTTTTTTTCGCTTGAGCTACAATGAGATCCAAATGCTGTTGCAACTTATCGATCAAACTCTGATAATCAAAATGTTCTTTACCCTCGATATGATCGATCACGCTAGTTCTATCAAAAGCTTTGGCCGTATCACCGATATCGCCTTGCATGTTCAGGTACTTTTGCAACATATCAGCTAAAACTTTAACCTCAGCGTCTTCCTTAGGTGTCCTTCTACGATTAAGAACTGGACTGGAAGGTGCGCTACCGCCGCTGTCGGATGCCAAAAAGAAATCTCTCTTAGCTTTGGCCAAATCGAATTTGCCAACTGTAGTAGGCTGAAGGACGAATCCTGTAGAAGAAAGATTTCTAATGTCGTCAGCCTCGTCGGCTGAACTAGCTTTTGCTCTACAACTACCACCTTTAATTCGTCTACGTCGTCTCTGTGAACGAAAACCTAAAGTACCGGGATAAGAAGATTTCCTCCATAATAAGAATCGTGGTTCCTTTTGACAAACTTCTTGAAAATATTGTTCAATCTTTGGTATATCCTCGGTACGATTGTGAACACCGTCGGGTATCAAACGTCTTCCAGCATCGGCCATATACCTCCAAGTTTTTCTAGTCAATAGCCATCTCTCTTTGGACGGTTTACTAGAACGTTTAGTCCTACGATCCTTGGAGGCCGGTGGTGTACCACGCAAAGAACTTCCGGCCTCCATGCTGTCGCGACGCGAGCGTCTCCTACCGCCACCAGGACGCTCGGCCATTGTCGCGTCAGGTTTATTCTCCTTTTTCGCCACGCGAACCACTTTAGCGAATATTTCTTATCAATGTAATTCAAAATACGAGTATATAGGATCTAGACGACCAGTCGTTTCTTTCATCGACCGTCGAGCTCTTTCATTTGCACTAAATCATTATGACGCACAAACACTCGAATAAACTCTCAAGCAAAAAGGAATGAGAAAAACAACAAGAGAGAAGAACACTCACTAAAGCTCACTCGTTCCCCCCGTCCTTTCACTTGCTCCACTTACAAACTAAATATATATCGAATATATATCGAACTTGAAGATTAATTTTTCCCTTTTTCCCCTTTTTTCCCTTTTTTTTTCTGCCCCTAGCGACGAACGACGCATAATCGTCGATCGTCGTCGAAAATGGAATGATTCAATTTCTAAACTATTTGAACGAATAAAATATTTGTGGCTCGGCCCAAATTTAACTTTTATCGTTAAGAATCGCGCGAGTGTCTTGACCTGAAATCACTTTAACATCCCAAAAGATGTATCTAATTTGTGACACTGGGAGGGTGTCCATTGATTGCAAATCTTGCTAACGAGTTTTTCCAAGATGAATTCTTTGGATTTCGTGAAAGAATTGAAAATATGAACACGACAAGTTGAGAGAATCGCGAGCCGGCAAGGTGGAAGCTGCCCAAGGTACGCGACTACTGCTCCTCAGGGCGTCGCGACGTTCGTGGACGCTCCGTGTCTAAAAACGTATCTGGCCGGCCCTCTTTCCTCTCTCTCTCTCTCTCTCTCTCTCGCTCTCTCTTCCTCCACCAAGTCTCGCGCAATAAAACGAGAGAGAAGAAGCTAGTCAAAAAAGAGGTAGGGGGATGCAAAGACGACGACTACGACGACGACGACGACGACGACGACGACGACGACGACGACGGCTGATGAAGCAGACCGAAGAAGAGGCTTCTTGAGTGGCTAGAGGAGAGTAGTCTAGAAAAACCTGGGACGGACACGGTAGACTAACCGGAGATGATGCCGTCTGTGTAGTTGTCATCATCATTTTGGCAAAAATATACATGATGTCGCCTACTATCGATGATTCGACATCCATCAGATTCTTTTACGCTTCAGTGTTCTTTAAGATAATAATTGTATAACAACATTTTGGATAATTCATACTTTATGAAAACTATCGAAATGATGAATACGAGAGAAGGACAAATGGATTGGATTCCTCAGTGTGCCAAGATATACCAAACAGAGTCATTCATAATCAACGCATTACTCTATTAAGGACACCTAATAGAGTGTTTAAAGAAGATCGTAGGTGTCGGCAAAGAAGTTGTCATCGTTTGCCAAATAACGTGGCATGTTTTAGTCCCAATCTGGACCATATCTAAGAAAGTATACTTTGTCATTGTCAAACTAATATTGGGAAAAGATTCATCTTGCTTTTATATTCAATAAACTCTTTTTGTTTCTTTCTTTGTTTCTTTCTTTCTTTCTATGAATTATTTATTCAAAATATCTGATCGTCATTGATTAGACGATAAAGTGTTCATTTCAATTTCTCTAACTACTTTTGATCTTGACATTGCATATTAAAGTGAAAAGAGAAAAGTGGACACCTGCAGTGACGTTTCATTAACTTGGAATAAAAACAATGAGAGCAAAAGAGAGCAAAAAAAAAATAGAAGAATCCTATCCAATATTGAATTACTGCGTTCCTGCTTTTAACTCTTCATCTTCTTTTTTTCTCTTTTTCTTTTTTTCTTTTTTCCTTTTTTCCTTTTTACAAAAAGGAACATCAAAGATGATGCTAAGTTTATGTTTACTCAAAACGTCAACGTAAAAAGAATAACTCTCTGCATATATGTATATACCACCTGAAAAACAACAACTAATTCATCACTCGATCACTCGACAGTTTTAATCTACAACTTTGTTCGTCTTCTTCTTTTCTTTTTTATGTATAGCAGCAGAGAAAAAACCATACGCACACACAAGTCTATAAATCTTTTCAAATGAGATACACCGTGTTTTAATGTTTCACGTAATAAACTCAACACGTGTTCTCGTATCAAAATCTACAGTTGAACTGTTCAGTTTTACCCTAATGTATTTGTGTGCGTGCTCGTACGTTTCCTATTTTAAATGTGGGACACATTTCTCGAAGCAATCCTAATGACGTAGAACCATAAAAAATAATCATGGCGAGATTACCCAACATACATTCCCAGGGAAAAACTATTTTCAGAATATTCTCATCCTCTTATCATAGTAGAACCTTTAGCAATTTTTAATCTGCTTATTTTATTTTATTTTATTTTATTTTATTTTTGTCCTTTTCTTTGCTAATCTAATGCCAAGCAATGATTATTTTACATAGATTATTATACTTAGATCAAGTAAGTCGCACAAATTGTCAATTGTCTTTGAATAGAATGAACTTGATCGCATGATTCAATAGAGAGAAATTTAGATAGCACTGGGATCTAGATTATTCAGATGCCAATGAACCGGAACACGTCCATTATTGGAATGCCGCCTATCTGGAATAGATATCAGCCGAAATAGCACAAACAGGTCATAACCCCTTAACAATGTCACCTAAATCTGGCTAGATTTACTCGATAAAGATTCTCCACTCTATTGAGTCTATTGACCTAAAGTAACCTTTTCCAACATTCCAATATTAGATAGCACACATGAAGTTAATTAATTAATCCTACATTCAAACGTTATTTCATCAAATTTGTAAGAATTTTGTTTGCAAATTTTGAACATTTATATTTTTTTCTACTATTATTTCCAGATATAATACGAATTTAGAATATTCCAAGGAGCTGTAAAATACCGAGACTAAACGATCTAAAGAATGTAAAAGAAAAAAAAAAAAAAAAAAACTATCACGTTATAAACGATACGCATTCTGGAATACACGAGTACTATAAATACAAGCAAACTGCAGTAGAGACTAGTATCCACTTTTAATTCACGATGATGGATTTAGGTAGACTAAAAACGTACCACCGAGTTGTCATCGTACAAGATTTAACGATCGATTGACCGACGAACGTACTTACTTACGTATGTACAAATATTTTCTTAATAACTCTGACAGTCGCCTAGTCACGTATCACTTCCACTTACATATTTTCCATCCAATTCTAATATATGAATAATAAGTAATCACAGAAGCCTTTTATTTCATTCTATAAGGTGATCCAACTAATTTTCCATCGATAATATTCCAAATTGATTGTTCAATTACGAGCTATGGGACATTTGAATGATTTCAAAATTTGCTAGAAATTCTTGTCCCAGCCTGTATTTCTATTAAATTTATTGTTGAAAAAGTGGCCCCTAATCGTTTCTCTATCTTACTATGGATTAATCTTTTTGGATTAATTGGATTAATCTTCATTCATAATTCAGCTGGAATGTATAATGCATAATGCAGGCTCACAATTGATTGATTTTGTATTTGCCTCTAGTTATACATCAATGTTTTCTATTTCATTCATGAGAAAAGAAGAAGATTTAAAATATCGAAATATTGAATAGAAATAAACAATAGTCTTGAAATGTTTCAAAGTGTTTTCTGTTATTAAGTGTCGGAGAAGAGAGTAAACAGATCGTTATAAATGATCTAAACTTACGTAATATTTACGTCGATAATAGGATCTATCTGTTGCACTCGATCCGACGCGTGTCTGGCGGTCGACCGATATCAAAATCCATAGTGAGTCGTGTATGTTCGACTCACAGTCAGTGTCATCGATTGATCCTCTCGCTATTTTCAGCGAAGGCAAAGCCACGAGAAGCCTATTCAAAATAAAATTTGGTGCATCAAATGCACGTGAAAGAAGGAGAGTGGGAGAAAATAGCAAAATAAGCGTCAAGAATGTTGTCACGCGATCGCAGCCTCGTGATTATTGTATCAACGTGATCCTTTTATTGAATATCCATTTCTCTTCTTTTTCTTCCTTTCCTAATTTATATTTATGGCTACCCGATAGAGAACAACTAAATCAATTTCTATTATTTGTATTTTCATTCAAATCAAATTTAATGGCACGTGAATCGTGTCAAAATAATAATATAAATAATAACAATATTTAATGTGAAAATAATAGCAAAAAGAGGGGGGAGGGAAAGGGGTTACACCTTTAAATGAAGAATTTAGAGATTTTCAATGTTTCAACGGTTTTTTTTTTAATAATCAGGGGGTCTTCGTTGGAAAGATCTGACGTAACGACGGCCGTCTGTCTGTTTACAGCGTCAGAGCGTTAAAAAAGTGTATATACAGAGCAAAATCCCACCAGGATAATATTTATAGTGGCGAGCGAGTAAAAAGTACGCCGCCAGAATAAATAGACACGAATCGACATTAAGAGAGACAGAGAGAGCGTTGAATTTCCCCCGTTCTTCTAATCATCGTCTTTCCAACAATTCCTTCTTCATACTTAGATACAAATCAAAAAAGTAAAATAACATTGATTAAATAAATTCAATCAAGTGTAATTGTGGTAATTGGCAATTGACAAAAATAAGCAAATTGTTAATAGGAATGAAAGAAGGAGGAAAGAAAAAAGACGATAGGACGCGGAAGGAAGGACGGTAAACGAAGTGAGAATAATTCGTCTCAGTAGCGCGTTTTAATCCGTACCGCCATACGAATCTATTTTTCGCCGGACAATCGCGCCAGAAATACCGGGTTGGCCCCCCTTCGCGTTAATTTTGTTCTGGTGCTCACATGATCGCCACCAGTTGTGCCTCTCGTACCTTACGATTTGCGAACAATTTGACACGCCATCCATTCTTCCTCTACCTCCATATTACTATTATATTATTCTATATTATTCGTTATTCATACAATTTATTTTACCAAGTTATTTCAAACTACGTTTATATAAAACAATTTAGAAACTTTAATTTCAATGTATTTTGTGTGATTATTGAAAAAAAAAAAAAAAAAAAAAAAAGTGACGAAAAAGGCGCCTTTTTTCAAATTCAAACGAAAACCACGTGATGATACCCCCGCCCGAAGTAAACGATCGAGATCGATATTTTTGCCAATAAATATCGTACAATCGATCGATTTTGTATTAGGATATAGCGTACGATATAAGACAGACTCTCCCATCGGAGATTAGAGCCGCGTCTCAGTTGGTCCTCTCTTCGGTTGTATTATAAAATGCGCGAATTATTTTTAGCAGGGCACAAAAATATCGCAAGGTCGCCGCACGCGCCCGTGCTCCACCCGTCCGTGCTGCTGCTGCTGCTGCTGCTGCCGCTACCGCTGCTGCTACCGCTGCTTTATGAAAAAGAGAATGAGAAAGAGAATGAGAAAGAGAGACAGAGATAACTTCAATTCGATGGATTTTCGTATTTTCGAAAATATCCACTAGAGTCGCTATCGGCTGGACAAGAATCTTATTGATTCTTCCAAAAGGCGCTAGATGGCAGATTTGAATAAACAAAATCTATGTATAAATTGATTCAACTTAAATAGGTATATGATAAATAATGAAATTATGAAACCGTCTCAAGTACCATACCATCATTTGAAAATAAATCTCTGGTAACTCGAATGATAACAATGACAAATCCAGTCGATAATTTTAGTCGATAACTTCAGTCGATAATTTCAGTTGATAACACATTACGTTACAGGAATTGTCAAATTTTTAACTTGGTAGAAAGTGATAATAATTTTTTAAATTTGTATACGCGTGTTATATAAATATTAATTTTTTTTACTTTAAATTTTGACACAAACATAAAGAATACTAAAATGGTGAGGATGATTAAATGAAAAATGTCAATGGTTTTTTTGTTTCCTTGATATATTCCTTTTATTCCTAATAAATTTGCTTACTGTCAGAGAAATAGATAATGTTTATTTATGGATTATATGGTGCAGCTTATATCATCCCAGACGGAGGAAGAAGAAGAACTTTTGTGATTTAACATGCGAATGGATGATGATCTTTGCCAAAGTTTACGTCGGCGACAGCGAATGGGGGAGTACGTCGATCACCAACCAAACTTTTAACGCACGTTTCCCGATTGATCATTAACGTTTATTCTCACCTCAAGTTTCTCCCCTCTGTTTAAAACAACAGAATCTTCTAAATTAATGCAAATTAATTTCAATCTATTGAAATACAGCAAAATGGTCGATAAAACAGACAAATACGAAGAGACTTTAATGCCTGTTTAAGAAATATCTAATCATAAATTGAAAAAAAGTTTTTAAAACAAGATCTTTTCAATGAAATATGATTTCTAGCTCGGTTAAGAATAATTTTAGTGATGATGACGTATTATAAAGAAAATATCTAGCTAGCTTGAAGAAATTTTCCTTGACACATGCTATTAGAGGAGAAAGAAAGATAGAAAGATGCTATAGTTTTCTCCTTATAGTCAGTCCTTTCTAACTCTAACGAATCTTTCTCTCTCTCTCCCTCTCTCTCTCTCTCTCTCTCTCTCTCTCCCACGCACAGCTTTGCTCGAAGAGTAAAAGACGACGAGCCATGCTAGTAGTGACAGACATAGTGAATTGGAAATCATCCAGAAAAGCGATGGCTTCTCGTGGCTGTAAAAATGGATCCAACGAACGATACGTCAAGATACAACAACTTAAGGATTTTTCTATAAGACTTATTGCACGCATACAGGTGGTTGATTATGCTCATTTCTGAGTTGACGATAAATTACTAAGATAGATAGATAAAGAAAAAGATAGATTTAGTTAAAGTTATAAGATGATATCGAGACTCTATGAAGACATTTACTAAAGTTACTTAACAAGATATTACAAATGAACAAACATCTAAACCTGTTTGATAGGACAGATACAAATACTCGCGATACGCTCACTCTCGTGAGTAATTTTATTTTTAGTTCTAAATAACTATAATCGTAATAGCTCTGTTTCCCCTCGCCTCTTGATTTAAAATTAGAATAGCAGTAGACTCTCAATAAAGAGTAGTCTTGACGTGCTATTTACCTACATACTCTCGTAATACGTGATAGTATTAGAAAAGAGAACTCGTTATCGGTCAAACCTAAATCTCTCTCTCTCTCTCTTGATCTTGATTCTTTTCAAAATTATTCGCAATTTTTGATATGCTAATCAACAAATTTCAATTAATTTCTTATCAATTATTACATAACTAAAGAGAAATAAATTGTTTAAAGTTTGTGCAGCCCTCCTAATATAATAACTGGAAAGCATACTATATGGTACATGGTATATGGTAGATGTAGGCGTGTTTAAACGATCTCTCGGGTTGCAAGTCGATGGATTATCGAACATGTCAGTCTTCCTGACATACTCAAGACGAACTGGGAAAATCCCTCTGACGAAACGGTTTTAAATATACTATACGAGACTCCTCCACCCACCTTGATCACTGTCCGACTGTCGATCACGTTTCAATCGGGGAACACGTATCGGTAAGAAAACTTTATCCAACTAAATACATATCTTTTCTTCATCATTATTTTCTTTCTTCTAAAAACAAAATCCTTGGCATTCATTTTATCCATTTCTTTAGTTTTTGTTTTCCAAAGGTTGATTAATGCTTGATCAATTACAAGCATTGTAATCTTTTGATTATATCGATGAGAAAAGGGACTGGGATAGTTTCAATAGGACAATATTGGTGTTTCATTTATATCTGATTAAAATGACAAGGAACGTGACATAAGAGACTGTGTTAATGTGAAAATATTTATTACATTATACGTTAAAGTATTTATTAAGTATAAAAGGTGATAGGCTCAACATACTTAGGCTCATTGTAATTCATTGAAAAAAGGAATGAAAGGAATAATAAAAGTTATTTATTGTCACTCGAGAACATTGATCTCATATTCTATAAAATTGAACACTTAGCCGAGCGATCGGGGAGATTGATCTCCCCGTTTCAATGTAGACAAATATATGAAAGGGGTCGATCGTGCAGACCAATATGTCATGTCTTGTCTTATTATATATAATATTCTTCGAAAAACCACGAAATGAACAAAAAAAGCAGTGCTTTAATTTTGAAATGCTGCTGCTCTTACAGTTCGCTGCGGCGCTTGTGGTCGGCTAAGTGTTAAGAACATCAACACAAAAGTCGAGAAATTCAGCGGATAGAAGAAAAAATATAAAAAGAAAACATTTGAATCGTCCAATTTCTACAGTACATATTATATTTCTGCAGTCATTGTCATTGACTTCCTAATAATTGTCTTATTCTGTTGAAAAGTGTGACAAATACACGTTGTTGGTCAAACTCTAAGAGAATTAGCAATGTAAGTGGTGTAAAAAGAAAGAAGAGGAACGGTTTAAAAAACTCAAGGTTAAGAAAGAGAAATAGAATAAGAAGAATAATATGAATAAGAAAAGTTTCGCACGTTGACGAACGATAAGAATAGACATTTCGCAAGGCACGATCTTCATATATACATACATATAGATATGTTTTTGGCTAACGTTGTTAAACGCATAACAACACCGGGGCTGAATTGAGAAGTTTCACTTGAACGTTCTTCGAACTAATATCTTTCACCCACGTTACTCGATCATTTTTCATTAATGTGATAGTAGTAACTTTGCATCAAGAAACAAAATCAAACAGAAAAATCCTACCAATTATTAGTTATTTGTGCAATTGCCAAATTGGCCCTATATTTATATTAAATATATACAACACATGTATGATAATAATTGCTCACCTATAATATGGTGGTACTTTTCGACGAACTGTGCAGTACTTTGAATTCCCATGAGTGCTAACTCTAAATTGGTGATGTATAAGTTAGTCGAATATTGTAAATCGTTTTCGACAAAACTAACAACACCTGACATTTGTTTTCTTTTCTCCTCACATAGTTTACCTCTCACGATTGTTTTCTAATCACTATTCACTTATTTAAGCGCTTCAAGTTTTGCTGCTCGTAGTTGACCACGTGCCGACACTGTACTTTCTTTTTCTCTTCTTTCTCCTCTCCTAAATACACCTGTGTATGGATGTATGTATGTGTAATTTTTCTAATTCATGTCTCTCTTCGATGATTATTCAATTCTAACACTTTCATGTTCTATTCCAACTTCACACTTTGACGACTTCTTTCTGAAAATGAAATCATTTTTCTATTAGAGACCAAGTCTTAAGACATAATGAAATGATTTAAAAGAAAAGACAAGAAAATTCTCGCAATAGTTGCAGAAAGGAAAAGAAGAAAAAACATGAAGAAAATAATGTGTTTCCAAGTCTATTAAGATAAGTTATTATCTTCAGAGTCACAAAACGTACGCATACACGCGCATGATCATCAAATTTCTCTCCCTCTCTCTCTCTCTCCCTCTCTCTCTCTCTCTTGTTTACTTCAACTATGACAAATTTAAGCGCCAGTGTTACACGTGATTCACGAAATTTATACTTCACAACAAAGTAGATTAGTATAATAGAAAAATGATATCAATTTTATTTATTTCCTATACTGCATTTACCTTCTAACATGGTCGATGATTTTCTTCAAACACTTGAAAATGAAAAATCAATATAATCCTTAGATCTTAATAAGATTAGATCACTGAATGAAACCTATAGACATAATATAACACATGACATATAAGTATATATGAGCATAATATATTGAAACTTGTAGAAAAACATTGAAATCCTCATGCGATAAGGTCACTCAATCTCTCAAAAAGTATAATAAGAAGATTGGATTGATCGCGAGCACGTGTCTTCTGTCTTTACTAAACTTGTATCTTTTTGTTTAACTTTGACACTAAATCTCGTAGTTTTGCACTAAATCACAATAGAAAAAATGAGATCGATCCATGTACCGATTCGAAATACACACGAACGAGAGAGAAAGATTTGATTTGAAAGTACGGTTGTTGCGAGCACGGTGCACGATCAACGACTGCTGAGATAGAGAACATGCATGGAACGTTTTGGGGCCGATAGAGAGAGAGAGAGAGAGAGAGAGAGAGAGAGAGAGAGAGAGAGAAAGACAGAGGAACCATTGGCAAAGCACTGAGACTCTCGATGCTTATTTTAAAACCTCTGTCCTTCCAAGCCTCGCGACACACGCCTAACTAAATTCGCCCTCCCCCTCATGCTCCACCTCTTTCTCCCCCTCCTTTTCTTCCTCCCACTTATACATCCCATCCTCACCTTTTTATTTATCATCGATCATTTTTGCAAGAGTTATATATCGACCCCTTTCTACACCTCAAATTGTCCCAATTCTTCAATTTTGCATCAATCAAAGTATAGTGGACATTGCAATGACATCATTTTTTTATACTTTTTATTATTAATATCATAAATATTACAATATAATAATAATTAAAAAATAATTTAATATTATTATATTATTAACACTTAGCCCCGACCGACCGACTGACCGACCGACCGACCGACCGACCGACCGACCGACCGACCGATCGGGGAGATCTCCCCCGATATTGACCTTAGCAACAGGTTTTTTTGTTTTTCTTTATTTATCTATATAATCAATAATTTTCAAACTACTTTGATTTGAAATAGCGCATATCAGTACGCGTAACTTGCGAAAAATGCGTGAAAATGGAAACCGTAGATGCCGTAGGTGCGGCAAGCGTGGTCAACTAAGTGTTAACATAATCAAATTAAATTAATAATGAATATTGTTATTATTTATTGACAAATCATTGTATATTTAGAAAGATTGCTGAATCATTAACAATATTTGATTATGAAATAAAAGTAAATTTGATGAATTATATTTATATCTAATTGTCCTATAAATTTGTAAACGATTCCGTACTAATGGATGAGTCAACAATGACGGCGGTCTTTTCTCGATCTCGGCTTGGAATGAAATTACACGAATTTTCTGTCCTAAGTAACCAATAAATGCGCGTTGGATCTATTAACTTCTCTGGAACTTCTTTGAATTTCAAATGCGTCTTTTCCGACGAGGACAAGCCGACAAGCAGGACAGAGATATACGAACGATGTGTCCCTCGGCTTTTCTTCTTCTTCTTCTTTCACAAGAATTCCAGTTAATAAAGAAAATGTTGTGAGAGTGAAAGAGAGATTGCTAGTATACCAGCTCTATACCAGAAAAGAACTTCCCCGAAAGAGACTAAAGTCGACTAATTCAGTATGCTACCGAGTAACCAAGTACCTAGTCAAACATGAAGAAAAACAACAAGGAAAGAAACAAATGTAAGTATACAATTTTGCTGAAGCTTCCAGACCAATTCCCATTTGAATTCAAAGAAATTCACCAAGTTCTATCTATTCTAAATACAAATTTCTAGAGAAAATTCATAGAAATGGTGACAATTCATAAAATACTAGGTGAGAGACAGAGAAACAGCTTATTCTATGAATTTAATTCTATAAATTCATTAAAATTAATTATTATTAAAAACAAGTTAAACAACGTAGGATTATTCTCCGTAACAACGAATTTGAAATCTCAATGAATCCCTTTGTCAGACATTTCTGTCGTCATGAAACATCCCATTGCCCCTGGTTCCTTCTTCCTTTTTTTCTTTTTGTCTTTTTTACATCACGATTTGAGTCAGCACTTAGATTATAACAAGAGCTTTCAAAAAAAAAAAAAAAAAAAACAGAACAAAAAAAGAAAGAAAGAAAGAAAGAAGCGTGTACATTGTAATTGTGTTTGGCTTTTAAATCACTTTTAATGTGATCTTTTCATTCTTGCTTTATTATTCTTTCGCAAATTTATTATTAATTCTTCGTCAGCACAATTTCTTACCCAATATCCTACAAGATTTATATCTAAAGAGAGTATTTTAAAAAATTCAGAAAGGACAAAAAACTCTTCCATTTGATATAAATGATCAGAGGTGTTCTGATAGCTGTAAACGGTTATAAAACTTCTTGGTGTCTCTTTATCTCGATCAAAAATAAAAAAATAAAAAGGAAAAAAGAATCCCTTAACTCTACGTCTACGATGATGTCTACTACAGCCGTCTTAATTCCACGAAACGATTTTGCTAAAGCCGTTCTTCCGCCTACGCTTTTACCCCGAGTGAATAAGAAAGAGGGAAAGAGCGAGAGAGAGAGAGAGAGAGAGAGAGAGAGAGAGAGAGAGAGAGAGAGAGAGTGATAGACAAACACAGACAGAAACGGACAGTATGTATATATCTTCAAAGCAAAATTTTCCACGATACGAAAATTATAAAGAAGAAATCTTGAAAAAGTCGATCCTCGTAAATTTTCTTTAACCCTTTGATCTTTAAAACGACATTTGCGTATTGTTTCTTTGTACCATTAAAAAGAAAAAAGAAAAAGAAGAAAAAAGAAGAAAAAGATAGATAGAAAATCTTTTGAAACTAGGAAAGTTTGAAATGAAAAAAAAAAAAAAGATTCATTATAGGTAATCATACACCATACACGTGTACATTTATACATACAATAACTGTGCAAACCTTTTTTGGCCATAATTGTTGTTGTTTTTATCTAAATATGAAGCTATATTTTATTCCAAAGTTGCAGTTGTTAAAAGAACAAAAATTGGAAAATGTGTCCCCAAAATGGGTTACAATATACGCAAGAAAATGTTTAAGATATCGAGATCGTTTTGCTTTGATATGATTGGTCGTAGGATCAATTACGATTTCGTCAGAGTTCAAACCACGACGACGACGACGACGACGACGACGACGACGACGACGACGACGATGAACGATGACATCACTGGTTCTATTCCTGGCGATGTGGACGCAGCGATATCTTTAGAGCAACCATCGTTTCATTTCGTTTCCGAGCTTTCCTTCCTTCCAGATCGGAGTTGTGCCAGCCAAATAGCAAAATGAAAAATACAGAAAGATAGAGTTGATCTCGAAGACGAAATCTATTTGCCTACTTGGAAGAAAACGGTATATATACATATATCAAGTTAACGATTGCTTCCCAAATTGTATTCTTCAAATTATATATATATATATATATAGGTATATATATAATAATAATAATATTAGCAAAACTAATAAGCAAAGCTAATTAAAAACAATTCTAAATGAAATATTCAGTAGACTTTTTTACATGACGTGATTAAGTACAACAAATCGCTTGGAGCGAAAAATGGTGAACAACAACAGCCTTAAGGGTGGCACCATGCCAAGGGCAATAATTTTGTGCTAACGGTGCCATCTTCTGATACTACTCTGTAGCTTTGTTCTCTTAGAAAAAGAAAAACCGTGTATACTTAAAGGTTCACGCAAACGCGAACAAAACGCGAACAAAACGCGAACAAAACACGAACAAAATATGCATGATCAGTACATTATCAAAAATGTTCACATAGTATGTGATTATTCTTCCCTATGTATAACGAATATTCACTTCGTCCAGTTTATTTGTTCAACTCTCCTTCTGAATTACGATCAATGACCCATACCTTGCAAATGAAAAACATTGCGATTCATGTCATTTGATGATTATAAGCAGCACGGAGCCTAGATATCAGGAGGGCGATCGACATGGGTTTCATTATGTTCGCTAATGTCGAAAAAGTAATATTTATTTCAAAATGGTAAATAAATGTATTGTTCATGGGTGTACAAGTAGACGAGTCAAAGATCGTAATAAGAATGCTAAATTAAATCAGAGAAATACGTCTTTATTCACTGTACCACAGGTAATATAACCCCTTAATGATGCAAATGGTAAAAAGTCTAGTCTTGTAAAAAGTGCAATTTACGATAATAAATTACAATTGTGGGCTTTCAGACAAAGAGAAATATAAAACTGAAGATGATATAATATAGTTTATTAAATTATGATGATGTGATGTCGAGCGGTATTTAAATAAGTTTACAAAAAGTGACGTGGTTACAAAAATACAGAATACAAAAAAGGGTTACAAATATAAAACCGACTAACTGATTTGCAGAATAACAGATAACACACAAACCAATACAGACGGACTAACTGACGACTGATACAGACTAATAACTAACTAAGGACACCTTCTTACTTCTTTCCACATATTTATATCAGAAATGAGCTACACCCCTTTGGAAAGGGAAGGAGATTATGAATCTTATTGACCAATAGCATAAGGATCCAGCCCATAGTCCACCGATGAGTACAGCCTATGTTTTTTTGGTAGTGGAAACTATTTATTTATGGTATCGTACGTGCTTAGATAGGACTCTGAAACTTCTCAAAGGTCCCAACACCGCACAAAGGGTTTTCATCGCACCAATATGTCTCGATAATTCTTAGGTTTGTTTATGGTTTTATGGCTCTCCTAATCTTTTCTTTTAGTCTCTGAATAGACTTTTTCCTTTCCAGAAAATAAAATATAAAGAAAAGAACTGAATACTAGTTTTTTTTTCTTCCTACACAATTTACTTTTATAATTGGACGTTCAACAAGTTGACGATAATATCTTGGGAATAATTGTAGAAAAATAAAAAATCTTTTCTTATTGCTAATTATAAGATTTGGTTAATTTATTTAGATTAACGTGTAAGTAACTACAATTATTTTGACAAGGCGCGACATTAACGCGCTCTAGTGGCAAAATATCTGTCCCGTCGATCGCCCTCCTAGGCTTATCTAGGCTCCGTGATTATAAGTATGAAATGATATGAATTGATGAATCTAATCGAAACAATTGGCAATCTAGTCTCGATTAATGGTTACATTTCAATCAAAATTTCGATCTTAAAATTGATCCTAAAATTGTTCGTAAAATGAAAATCTTTCATAAAAACACTCTTATATCATAAATCATGATTATGAATATCGCGGAAGATGAAATAGCAAGATTACTGTAAAAGTTCAACGCGCGAAATAAATCGAATGACATGGTGACTATGAGAAAAGAGAGTTACTCATCCAGCACGTCGTTTCCATGTAAGAATAGCAAGGAAAAAGAGCAAAAGGAGAAGTAGATGTATAACCGAGCTATCCAAATAATCTCTTGTTAAGACGATCAACCGACCGACCGACCGACCGACCGACCGACCGACCGACCGACCGACCGACCGGTTCTTCCTCGAAACTCGACGTTACCTTTACAGATGGATTCGAAACTTTACGAAGAATCATCAACGTCTTCGAACGATGTACTAACGTTCTCGAGGAAACATAACATAACATAACATAACATAACATAACGTTCCTCGAGAAAGATAGAACAGTTAAAAGATCTTCAAGCTGCCAAGATCGTTTAACAAGAGTTCAAACGAGATGTCATCAACTTCCTGCTAGATAAAAGATAAATAAAATTAAAAAAAAAAAAAAAATCCAAGAAAATGGATCGTTACGTTTCAACCTATCAAAAAGATTACACCTGGCCTTATCCAACAAGAAAAGAAAAAGAAAAACTTGCAACAGACAAAGATGAAATCTTTCGAATAGGTCCTTGCACTTGTGGCATGGATCCAAAAGATCTTCAGGTAGCAAGAACGTATGGCGAAAGATACGATTGGAGTCGAGTTGGTCCAATGGGACCTCTTTTCGACCCTAAACTATACTCTGCTAAAACTGGTCCTAGTCCTGAAACGGAAGAGACACAATTTGGTCAGCCATATGTTTATTTGAAAAAGGTTTATCATTTGAAATAAAATTTTTATCCTTACCTAGTAGTATAACTCGTCATTTTTCTTATTTGATTTTGAAATTGGATTTTTGTTTAGTTGGAAGAAAAATATCCCTATTTATATGGAGTTATAGAAGGTGGGCCATCTGAAGAAACAATTATGGAAGTTGAAAAAGATAGAATGATGACGACATATATGATGGATTACAATGGAGGTAAAAATAAAAGCAATAACGACGATCAATTGAATCAATTTTTCTTGCACAAATATTTCTTTTTTTATTTTTTACATTTATTATATCTCAACACAGGTAGAAGATTGAAAACAACTGAGATCACCGATGATGATACACAAATTTGCGAGTCTACGAGTCTATTAAAAAGCATTAAACGCGATTGCCGTCCTCACATTCGACCTCCTTTACCAAAATTTCCTACTAATTTCGATCGAAATGGGAAAAGTATAATTGGTGGAGATAGGAAACGTGGTAAAAAATCGGATGACACGGATGGGCTGGAATTAACAATACCACCATGGAAATCAGAGTACCAGGACAATATCGGCAAAGTAGGACATGCCATAATGAAGCACAAATTGCATTATCCTGAACAGAAGCTCGCACCGATACGATTGATAACTAATTAAATTTATAAATCATTAAAGGAACAATAAAAATTATTAACAATTAAAGTTGCGATTTCATGATGACGCTTGACGCTTGACGCTTGACGCTTGACGCTTGACGCTTGACGCTTGACGCTAGCTTTGAGCGTCAAATTTGACCACATTATATAATTTCAATTGAAGTGCCATCTAGATAAGAAGAAGCAGCGATAAAGCTGAAAATATCTGAGCTTTAAATTAATTAACGTTGGTAGTATCATTTACTTGACGCTAAAAACGATTACAATTATAATTACGATTATAATTACGATTATAATTACGATTACGTTTTTTTAAATAATTATTTATGAAATATTATAATATATAAAATATTATGGATTTTAAAGAGGTAATACCTATAACAATTCTCTGTTTCATATAAATTAAACAAATCATTTTTTGCTTTGTAAAAAATTAAATACTACATTCTAACCTATTGATACAACAAGAAACAAAACAACACTGGCTCTACGGCTAAGCGAGGACAAAAACTAAGTGACGATGAAGTCGAAATTTTACTTTTACAAGTAAATTCAAGACAACCTTTATGGAATTTTGAACTTCCTTTAGAGCAGCGCAGTAAAGAAACTGTTGCTGCCCGCTATGGCAAGAAGTATCTGAAGCATTGAATGGTAAAAAAAAATTATTTTAATAAATATTTGTGTTTAAGGGGACACGTCGCCCAAAAAATCGATTTTTTTTTTCGATTTTCTGAAAGAATATTATTTGAAAAATATTCTCTCAAATTTTCGTAAAGATCCGCGCATTATTTACGAAACTGTAGTAGTTTAACACTAGGTTTACGGGAATTTCTTATATACCTATCCCATACGAAGTCGCCGTCAAATTGACGGGTGGATGAAAATTCGTATTTACTTTAAACAAAATCAATTTATTCACACTAAGTCTGAGATGAACAATATAAGGCTTCACGTAAAAATAAACTATTAATAAGTCAAAATCTTTTTTTTTAAGTTATCATGGAGATGATAACAATAATATAAACGCTACAGGGGGTAACCATTTTTATAGAGCACATTTTTTACATATGTATTGAATTTCGTTCGTGCATTTTCCGCATACGTTTTTTTTTTTTTTTTTGCAATACATACAGCAATTACTGCTTTTATTTTTATTATAGTAGCCCACTTGGCAACTTTTTCGGACTCCTGATGTTGAAGGTTACAGAACTGAAACGTCTGAACTTTGACGAACGTTCTCCTTGTTTTCTCCAGCTAATNAAAATAAACTATTAATAAGTCAAAATCTTTTTTTTTAAGTTATCATGGAGATGATAACAATAATATAAACGCTACAGGGGGTAACCATTTTTATAGAGCACATTTTTTACATATGTATTGAATTTCGTTCGTGCATTTTCCGCATACGTTTTTTTTTTTTTTTTTGCAATACATACAGCAATTACTGCTTTTATTTTTATTATAGTAGCCCACTTGGCAACTTTTTCGGACTCCTGATGTTGAAGGTTACAGAACTGAAACGTCTGAACTTTGACGAACGTTCTCCTTGTTTTCTCCAGCTAATTTATCAGCTAAAGAAAATATAAACTCCTTTCTGGATATTTTCGATCCGGTACACTCTTTATACAATATCCACGCATTTATCGCTGCCAAATCTAAAATATTATAAAAAAAAAACTCGTCCTCTCTTCCTCGGTGTCAGAACAAGAAATAATTCGCTTCCTTTTCTTGTTACGACGCATATTGAAGAAGTTTTCCTCTTCACTATCCAAAGATCCTTCTATTTCTCTAGTTTCAGTGGATTCAGAATATTCACTGTAATCTTCACTTTCACCTAATTCATATTGATCTTCTTCGGAGGTACCCTCAGAACAATCCTCATTGCATACATGTTGGTAATTTTGATCAATTTCTTATTATATCTCCTGTTTCTACTCATGATTGCTAGAAAAGGGTGATCGGTGAGAGTAAAAAATACTGTGCCCAAATTCAATTACCCTATTGTAAATACTTACAATAAGCGGAGACTACAATAACCAAAACTTTTGCACACTGTCTTCGAAAAATGTTCTTACCACTGTCACTGCAGCAACTATGTATACTGAAGACAGGCTCGTGCCTTAGAGATATCTTCGAAGATCGTTACAAACCGATACTTGCGACGGTATACGAACTTCAAAGCATATCGCAGCCTAACGTCGGCGATCGTCGGCGATCGTCGGCTGTGAAAATTGCTTGTGTGTGTGTTATGTTTGCACCAACACATGAACCGAATGTCTTTTCGATACGAAATTTAGTCTACTGCATGCTTTGAGTTTCGAATAACGCGAGGATCACTCTGGTAAGCGATTTCATTCAATGCGAAGCGACGTCATGACACCCGGGCCACACAATTCGCTTTATGTCACTTATCAAGGCGCTATTGAGATAATGAGTTGGGGGCATCTTAAACGTTTCTTTCACTCTTATATTTACTATTGGAGAAATAATTTTACAAACGAAGCAAATATATAAGGATTGTTTACGTAATCAGCTAACCTGTCAATTTGACGGGTCTCGTAGAGATAGGTATACCACATACAAATTTCCAAATTTATAAGGCTTAAGAAAATAATGATTGTGTGTATAAACTCTTTTAATGAAATTATAAATTTACGATGCAAAGTAGTTAAGATTAATACTATGGTTTTTTGCGTGTTTCATTTCAAAGTTTGAAATCCGTCAAATTGACGGACGGGTCCCGTAAACCTAGTGTTAAACGAAGCGCGCCGTAGCGTGGCCAGAACAGGTGTATGCGTATACAGGTATACAAGCGCACTCAAGAATTTACGAAGGAGGTGATAAAAGCTCGACGGCAATGTATTCAAATGAAGTATCTGAAACTGAAATTTATTTTAATAGGAAAATTAACAGCAGATAGTGCAAAAAAAAAATTCAAAAGTTTGCGAGACACTCATCGGAGGTTAATCGCAGATGAACATCGGGCAAGTGGATCAGGAAGAGTTGAGACGAAAGAAAAATGGAAATTTTACAAATCTTGCAAATTTCTGCGAGACAGTTGCCTTATACGACTGTAAGAAAACACAATAATAACTATAGCAGCTACTGAATCGTGTCTTTTTTTTTTTTTTAACATCAAATATTAATAATAATACTGCAATAGTTGATAAAAGTAATAATTTAATTAACGATAGCAATACATATTTCATTAAATACTTTATTGAAAGACAAACTTTTTGTGTTCTTTTTGTGTTCTTTTTGTTTTAATACATTCCTGTTCTTATTATCATTTTATTCGATTTGTTAAATTTTAATTCCAATTCTTTGAAAATATTGTAAAACTAGTAGCAATGTGCCAGATAACTTCGATGAAGATGATCATGGAAATCATCATAACACATCAATGAATGACAGTGAAAGTATAACCGACAGTTCTTTGAGGAAGGATGAGGGTACGTTTGTTAATGAAATTATTGATTTACATGCTCTTAAACAAATTATTATAACTTGGCAGATATCTCTACATCAAAAAAATTACATAAACAAAGCAGAGAAAGTCAAGAGACAGATACTTTGAATTCTTTGACTCGAATTGCAGATAAAATCTGCACTGAATCTATACCACCTGCATTACCTCCTCCACCAACTATCAATTGACAATGATAATTGACAATTTGATGACAGGTATTGGTCATGAAATTCGAAAATTACCTAAAGAAGTACATTTTGACGTTATCTTGAAGATCATGAATGTAGTTCGTAATAAAGAGAGAGAGACAGTATTTAGCATGCTAAGAAATAAAGTTGAAAAGAAAAATATTTTTTTAATCGTTTAATCGTTTTACATACAATAAAATAATACCGTCATAGGGATTAATTACAATCTTCATTTATAAATAATTCGTATGTAAAAATATATATATATAAATAATGTAAATATAAAAACACGATTAAACACGATTAAACACGATTGCATTGCCAGGAAAAAACAGCTCCTTCCGCATTAAAATAATCACAGAACTCGTGTCACGAATCATCACCGCGGATCGACTGGTAAAATTGTTTCCTGGAATTGATGCATTTTTCAAAACTCAATTGTTTATTTCTTCTGTTAAATTATTAGATTCCAATTCATTATCTATGCTTGATGGAATATAGGTATTATCCTTATTATTTTTACGAAGCCAATTATGCAGAACTATAATAGCTTGTACTGTGCTGATTGTATTTTGAACACTTGCTTGAATTGGTTTTTTTAATATTCGCCATCGGTTTACTAATATACCAAAACTATTTTCAATAGTCCTCCGTGCACGACTTAAACGGTAATTAAAAATGTTGCGTTCTTGATTAAAGCCACCCTTACCAGGATACGGTCGAAGCAAGTAGTTAGTTAACTGAAAGGCTTCGTCACCTACCAGTACGTATGGTAAAGACCTTCCATCTACAGTCAACTGTAAATGTAGGATTTGGCAAATTCATTTGCATTTTTTGAAATTTTTGCCCCATCTGCGAGTCTCGAAAAATACCACTATCACTTCGCCGACCATAAGCATCAATATCCACAAATGTAAAGGAATAGTTAGCATCACAAATGGCCATTAAAACAATGCTGTGATGATTTTTGTAATTATAAAATGATGAATGAGCCAGCATTGTCAGGACACTAATAAAAATTTGGATTACATTTTTTGATTTGAACATACTAAACTTGTAGATTTGAAGTCAATTCAATTAATTTCTATACCTGTATTTGAATATGCTTTCCATCAATTGCTCCTATACAATGTGGAAATTGCCATTGCCTATCAAACTCTTTAGAAATTTCTAACCAGTCTGTCGTTTCTAAAGGGTACGGTAAAACTTCCTTCTTATAGAGGCTATCCCACAGAACTTGGCATGTCTCCGTAATTATATTGGTTGCTGTTGTAAAACCAACAAGATATTGGTATGATATTGAAGTTAAACAATCACCAGTTGCTAAATATCTGATAAAAAATGATTTTATAAGCTTTGTCATCATCATTTTTTGTAAATAATTTATCTTAAGAAAATTTTACCGTAAAGTCATCGCCAGTCGTGCTGTTGCCGACCGATTGATTCTCTAACAATATTTTCTTTGGATATGAACGGACTAACCAAGCATAACAATTCTTCAAATTCAATTGCAGACATTCGAAAATCATTTTGAAACTTATCAGAAAATGAAGAAAGTGTGGGAAATACTGCTTCGAAAAATCCATGTTCAGATCGTCATTTATCGTAAATATCGGATGAATCCAAAAACGTTTTTTAGCATACTTTTTGTTTTCTCAACTGTTAATATATTTCATTATATGTGAGAGCTAGTAAGATTCTCCTTCGTTTAATTTTATCAATTTCTGCTTGTCGAATTGCA
The DNA here is from genome assembly GCF_001465965.1 of Polistes dominula. The sequence continues at coordinate 162,062 of NW_015149110.1, forward strand.
CTATGCACATGGCACTGATAAATCCATCGTTGGTATTTATAATTCGCAGACATTATTCGCTTGACGCTGTAGTTTGACGCTGCAGTTTGACGCTGCAGTTTGACGCTCAGATTTGACGCTCAGATTTAACGCTACTTCTTATCTAGATGGCACTTCAATCGAAATTATATAATGTGGTCAAATTTGACATTGACGCCCAAAGCTAACGTCAAGCGTCATCATGAAATCGCACCTTCTGTTTCGATACAAAATCGCACTGTTCTGTTGTTCGATACAAAAAATATGTAATAGTTATTAGTAACTATGTTCAAGTCATACAAAAGATTCTGAAGTTTGTCCTACCAATCCTAAATGTTTTTCTGACAGAAAACATAACTTTACGTATGTAAATAATCTAATGATAGAAAATTTGTTGTACACATTAACATGTATTTAAAAAAAAAGTTACAAATCATTGGATTAAAATGAGTAGTACTAATCGTTTGCGAAGTTCCAGTGCAATTAACAAGTAAATCTAATTTTTGGCTCCCTTTAAATTTTTCTTCATTAATATTATGCCTGCTGCGTACTTTTTGTCTTTTTTATCTATTCGAGATGGTCAACGAAAATGAAGGAAAATCTAAAAAAAGGTTCGCTTAGAACATCGTCTACCTTGGACACTGGCTGGAACCAAGATTTACCCTCTCATCCATTAAGATCTACAGCGTCGTCGAATATTTATCAATCTAATACGGTTCCGAGTAAACATGATTTCAAACGATCTGAAGAAAAAACGTCGGAAGAGACAATTCTTATTGAAGTAGACAGTAATGTTAGTTTTCTTATATATACGTAGGTTGAAACTTCAATAATGGCAACTAATTTATTCACAACCGATACAAAAGAGTTACATGTTAGCAGAGCAGCAGAGTTAGCAGTGTTGATGGTGCGAATGGAGGAGCGGTCTACTGCCATGTCTCATCCAGTGCGCTCATCAGATGCGCTCCAAGTGCATCGCTCCATTCGCACCATCAACAGAGTGCTAACAGTATAGGACAAACAGTACAACAGTAACAAACAAGTAACAGGTGCAAACAGGCACTAACTCTTTTGTATCGGTTGTGAATAAATAGTTGCCATTATTTAAGTTCCAACCTACTATGTATATATAAAAATATATATGAAAATTTGTGATATAAGTAAAAAAATGTGAAATGAAAGTTTGACGTTATTTATAGGTCGATGATTACTTGATTAACCCAGATATAAAGAATGTACCTATCAAGCAAAAAAACGATGCACTCCTTGGACGTAATTATGGTTATATTTGCGATTACCCAAACCTAAATGTTACACAAGCAATGCTAGCTATGCAAAAATTACAAAGACTTAAAGAATTACAAAGGAAAAGAGACCTAACAGAAAAATATTATTCTCACGAAATAAGGAAACTACTAATTGGCGATTACTGTCATCCAAATCCAAGAACTGAATTGTCACCATTGAAATATAATTATTTTAATAATAATAATAACAACAATAGAATACAAAGGTCAAATTTTCTTCAGCCATATTTAGGTGATCGATTAAAGGATGATTTAAAAGTAAATCAATCATCATCGATCATTTATTTTGTTTGTTTAATTGAACCGATGAAAAATTACATTTCTTTTCTTTCTTTCTTGAAATAACATAAACATATTTTATTTGAATTTGATATAAAAAATTAAAAAAATATCATAGGAGAAAGAAATATGTATAATGATATTAATTTGTAGCTAAAGTAGCTAAAAGAGTTATCCCTCCAATAGAGTTCCCTTAGAAATTCCGCGTTTAATTTTAGAGTCTGGAACCGTGTGGCACGATGACGACGATCACCCGTCTGGATTGCGGATGCATTCAAGAAACGACAAGACCTATTTTCACCACGACGACAGGTCGAGTTCAAAAGAAGACTTGCAATCAGTCGCAGGATCAGGTACTTTTAAAGTTAACGTCCTCCAATCCTCAAGAATATCTTTCTTCGCCATTAGAAACAAACAATTCCGAACAATACTCATTTAAATCTAACAATAAGAAGAAACGCGTTGAAATAGACTCCAGAAACTATGGATTTAATCCTATTGATGTTGTTGATCGTGAAATTGGAAGAGAACACGATTATCGTAATCCAGGGGATGTCCGAGCTTTACGTAAATGCAGCGACACGTCGACAACTTCTATTTAACACGTTAACAACTTCTATTAACTCTCTCTCTCTCTCTCTCTTTGCGGCATAGAATTTCAAATAATAAAATAGCCAGCCCTATGTTGCATAGAGAAATTTGATTACGTTTTCAATGAAACTAAATTGGTATATCTTTTATTAATAAAGGTATTATACATAATGTAAAAACATTAATAACCAATTGCTTAGGGTAAATAAGACGAAATATAAAGTTATGAGCATGTGTAGCTATTGCAATAATATTTCGAGGTGGGACTAAAAATGTCCCACCGTGCCCCAAAGAGTTAATATATTTTCATTTACCTTGTCACATTATATTGTCAAATTATTTTATACAATATCCCTATTAATTGTTATAGAAATAAATAAAGTCTAACAATCAATAAATCTATTCAAATAAAATTGACCTCACATACATAGGATAAATGTTATCCTTCTTAAATTGAATTTTATATTATTCCTAACACATTACACTAAATTCTAACGAATCAATAAATGCAAAATTACATCTATATACTTTCAGCCTACTCTTTCATAAAATTACAAATCCGACAACTTCACACACTCACACACACACAAAATCATGCGCTCTGATCAATTGGAAAAATTGTACACTATTGACAGATCATTGTCATAGAAAAATTCAACAAATTTTCGGCTCCAAAATTCTCTGTACGAATTTTTGTCCTAATTTTTCCTAATGAAAATGAAATGAAATTCTTCTCGTGAAATATAATACGAATACGATCATGGATACTTTTACAACAATTACTCAGAAAGATTTCGCATGGCCTAATCCTAAACCACTTCTTGCTAAACCAGCACAACCTCCTATAAATACTGGTACTAGATTATATCTTCAAAGATCCAAAGAAGGGGATTCCAAATGCGACAATCGTGGTTTCCAAACTGACAAAAACAGGTATAACAACAACAGTTTGTTCAGTTTCTCTTTTTAAGTGAACAAAATCTTCATTTATACATCTAATTCGATTTAATTTCTTTTTCCTAAATCTTTCAAGATACATGCAATTAGCAAATAAAGAACGAAAACTTCAAGATGAATTGATTGCTGTTAACCATGAAATGGCAAATCTTACTACGACTTTGTTGGACAGTAGCTGTGAAAGCGATAATGAAACAATGAAAAGTCTTTATGAAATTGATTATCAAAAACGAGGTCAATTACAAATAAGTATAGTTTAACTATATATAACACATATAAAATGAAAATTAAATGAAAGTTTCGTTTTTTTCAGGATTACCTATAATTCATTACAGAATACTTATGGCAGCTGTTGATTCTCCTATCGGTGCTCCCATCAAACCAGCAGTAACCGATCTAAAAAATGCTTACAGAGATCCAACTAGATTTAGATATTCAGCTATCGAAAGACCGACCATTGAACCTGCTAAAACTATCAACCTATTGGCAGGTAAAACAAACATATTTATTACAGTAGTACATAGTATATATACATATATATATACATATAGTTCCAGAAATCTTTACTCTTTGGAAGGAACCGTTTACTGGTAAAACGGAATACGAAGATAATATCAGTAAAATGGGACTATGCAATATGAGAAATCTTCAACAATATTTAGATCCATTACCATCTTCGAGAAATAGATTTGGAGATTGCAGACTTCAATAGTAATCTTTTATCAATTAATCAAAAAAAGAGAAACATATGAAATCTATGAAATTTGATGAAATGGCATGTATTTGACTTGACAGTACTTGCGTTTAAAGTTACAAATATATTCAAATCTACAACGCAAGCAATATCAATTTTAATAATTATCAATAATTATTGCTTGTTACCTTCATCGGCAATTTATTTTCAATTATTTGCAATTCATTCTCTCTCTCTCTATATATATATATATATATTCATGTGTGTACACAATTTATTAATAATCTGTATCACAAAGAAATCAAAACTTATTTCACACTACACTTTATTTTATCTTAATTATTCTTTATAATTCTATTATTTATTGTGAATATAGAAATATAATTAGGGAATAATTATGAATTAATTTATGTAATAATAAATAATATCATAATAAATCTTTTAAACTAACCTACAAAATAAACTAACTGATTGAAATATGTTTTCCAAATTGCTTAATAAAGAACAAAATGATTATATATGAAAGTTATAAACAACATGAAATCAAAAAATATACATATATGTAAATGTCTATTATAGAAGAGATTATCATCTCTTAACCTATTGTAAGTACATACATATAATTTAACACTGTACTAAATGAATAGAACTTTTCTTTTTTTTTTTTCAAAATATCAACCATCTCCCCTAAACATCTTAGGTTAAATATTAATTAACACTTTATTCTAGTTTTGAATGTAAATAGAAACAATTCTTATGCGTACACCTATGAATACATTGAATACACCAAATATTTCAAATGCAATAAATCATTTGCATCGTTGGATTTAATAATACATGTGTGCATGATGCAAATAGAACTGCGTTTGTATGTGTTGTTGAATAAAGAAAGTATGCAACTGAACGAACTCGCACCGTCTGCTACATTAAATTGACCCGGTATATTACACAACCATTTCTCCCTACAAAACAAAACATGACACGAAATGTTTCGATACATCTTATCTTGAGTGCCAAGGGAATCATCCTTGGTATAATTGCATTTTTTGTACTATCCATTGGTTATGGAAATCATGAAGTTGGATTTTGGTCGATTTTATCAGGTTAGTTTTCCATTTGTATCCCTACAAATAGTATACTAATAACTTTTATATAAAGAGTTTCATGTCATTCTTAGGCATACTTGCCAGTATTTGTTTCCATTTGAATTGGGTAAAGGACAGAGAAGGTTTGGACAGATGGCATACGAGAGTTACATTACGCCATTTAAATGTTGTAGGATTTATTAGTGCAGTATCTGGTATAACTGCATGGATTTGGTATCTCTTTCTTACATTTTATCAATCAATCCGTAAGTAAATTGTACATTTTAAAAGCCCTGTCTACAAATATTATTATTATTATTATTATTATTATTATTATTACTATTATTAAATGTTTTCTTCAAAAATGTCATTTATATTGTAGCTTTATTACCAATTTCTCAAAGTACTGCTATTACTGCAGTATGGGCTTTCATTTGTGGAACATGGGGTATGTTTTTAATGTTTTACTCCAATAAATATGAATTATTTCTTCAAGAAGGAACAGATCCTATTCTCAACGAAAGTACTGCTTAAAGAATTGTATACTTTGTTTAAATATTCATATTTTTCTAATCAAAAATGTTTTACTCCAATAATTAGGAAGGAACAGATCTTATTGAAGAATTTTATACTTTGTTTAAATATTCATATTTTTCTAATCAAGAGAATATATATATACAAAACAACAATATATTATTGGTAAATAAATCTTTAATAATTACTTTTTGGTTTGTTTTATTTGAATTCTATTCTGTGATCCTTAGATAAAAGTTCTATAAATAATATTTTGTACTGAATGTGTATCGATTATTAAATTAACTGTTAAAATAGTCTCGTGAATTATTTCATAAAAATTGCTCAATAAAATCATGAAAAATAATATAACTATGATACATTTTACAACTTACATTAAATGCATTGGCATTTTTTATATATTAATATACATGTATGGTTATGATGGCTTTAATTTATACAAAGGATGTACTAATATATAAAGTCCTAGCATAGAAGAGACCAATCCACAGATGCCTACAATTCCAGGTGTTAACTTGGTGTAGCCTAATGCTGTCAATGGGATAAATAGATCGCATCCATTTTTAAGTGTATCCATAACAATGTCTTTGTGATCTTTCAAACATGACAATGCAATGTTGTATTTATCAATCGATTTACATTGAAATGTCGTTGAAATTTTTTTACACGAATGGAATTGTTCTTGTTCGTATAATTTAACAATTTCATAAACATCTCTCGTTAAATTTAATATAATATTCATTAACCAATATTTATTAGCAACTTTACTCCACTTTTCTATGTCAACGCGGCAAATTCCTACACGACCTAACCAAATAATATGATCCGCTAAAAGGAACAAGGCATTAGCAATTTTGGATAAAGTCAAAGTGACTCTTACTATTAAATCTGGATATCTCATTGATGACAAAGCCAAATAAAAGCTATCCAAACATCTTCCAAGACGAAGTACTGTAAAATAAAACAAAAGGTCAATAAAGGTCAATAAAGGTCATCAGGACAGATGTTTTTTAACAGATTTTGTACAAATGTAAATAATACATTTTCTGAAAGAACTAAAAGTATATTCCAAGCTGCGTAGAACATCAGAAGACTGTCTTGTACTGTTTATATTTTGCGCGTAATACCAATAAGCTCTACTTCCATATTGCAGCAATCTACAATAATATAATTATTACATTTGTTTAATAATATAATCAATATCTCATATCTCTCTATTTATTTTACTCACAAACAAATATAAATAATAACATTTAACTTACCTGATAATTTTATCTCTACCTGCTGTTTGTTCATTTAATTTTATAATTATATCCATTTTTGTTTTTTTTAATTTTACTAACAATATGTATGAGTAAAGAATTATAATAAGATATATCTCTATGAACTTTTAAACAATAATCTAATATCAAAGAATTCGCCGCCAAACTTTTCTTATTATACGCATCGACATAAATACTTTGAAGAAAATCAACAACGTCATCGGCGTACCTAATTACAATTTTTTCATGACATTCAAATTTTCCTTACATAAAATTTCTATCGAGGATCAATGTACACATGAAAAAAACAACATTACACGGCGAACCTATAAACACACTTAAATGCACGCACACATGCACGCGCACACGCACACGCACGCAAGCAAGCAAACTTTGATTTTATATGATTAGCGCCATCTTTGTAAACATCGAATGATGTATATACAGTAGTGAAGTCAGATCGTAGAACATTTCTACCCCTTCTCTCAAGCTCAGCACGCCTCGCACACAACGAAATGTTACGTGTGGGTGTGTCGGATAACCGAAAGAAGCCGATATATATATATACTATATATAGATGTGTTTATGAGAACGTCGTGTATGTATAAACACGTATAAACATAGTAGTGACCAAAAAAATAATATAAATGAAATCTACCATTAAAAGCATATTATTTATATAGAAATTGATGAGTATTTTCTTTTTATTATTAAGTCAAATTTCAATATAATTCATGATAATGTGAATATGTTCAATTATCCAGAAAACAGTTAAGTCTTGAATAGAAATAAAATATTTTTTATACACAAATTATGTCTCTTAGTTTAATATTGGACGTTGAAATAAAATATCAAAGTTTTTTTTATTAAATATACATATGTGTATAATTAATAAAACTTTAAGTCTTTTAACGTCATAATAATAAATATCTATAATAAGGGCACGATTATGAATGTAAAAATTTAATTGCAAAGAAATAATTCTACTCGAACAAATTATTTTAGGTAAATAAGTATGAAAATACATCGACAATAATAATAATAATAAGACTTAATTTAATATGAAACTGTTAAGCTAGCATTAAAAAAAAAAAAAAAACATACAATAATAATAATTATAATATAAATATTCATCTACATATGTTATTTAAGACAAAGAGTGTTTTAAACAGATAGCAATAGAATATTGTATTAACCTTTAAAGTGCACATGGGGCGTTTGACACCCCAACAAATTTTGGATCTCTCAAAAACGGTACTGAATTCAAAAAAATGGGTTATTTGTCTAGTGCCATCTAGTGTTAATTCAGATCACTAACTATAACTATTCTATCTTTTAAAAAAGATGTATCAAACTAGTTTGAAAAAAATTGCGAGGTCTAAAATGAATATTAAATAGCGGCTTCAGGAGACGGGTGTCAAACACCCACCCACCCACAGTGCACTTTAACTAACTTTTACCAAGTGTGTACTCTTGAAGGGTTAAAACTAGGAAAAAAATAAGAAGAAATAAAATAAAATAAGATAAAATAATATAAAATTCATATATAGATGAATACTTTCCACTTAGATTAATCTCAGTCATTGAACATTAATTGTCATGAATAAATGGAGAGGGTCCATTATTATATAATATTTTATAAAGCAGAAAGTTTTGATTTCTCCTTTAAAAAGTAATACACATTATTTAAATGTATACGAACCATTGAGATGTAGCATTATATAGCATATACATCATAAATAACACTAATTTAATTGCATCAAAACGAGGCGTGTAAAGAGAATGATGAAGACAAAAAATAAATAATACATACACGGAGAGCAATGTTTTATGACAATTTTTCTTGAGTTAAATAATTGTGAATGTATTTCACAGCGGATCGCGCTCTTCCCTTGTATTTGAATCCCGGTGTAAGTAGAATAGCGTTAACTGCACACAACAAACGTATATTTTGTATTAAATTGATATAAAAGAATTATTATTAACAAGTATTCCTTCATATATTTCTATTTACCCGCTATATAAGATAAAAGAAGATTATTGATTGTATTTCCAAGCCACGCAAATAGCACCAAAAAGATCATAATCGTTCCATAATACTGTAATTAAAAATATATTACATCTACTTATCCTCACATTATTTATACATATTTATATTAGGTCGAGTCATAAATAACTGTTCGTTTTTGATGAGACAAAGAATGGCAAAGACACTTTTCATGCAGGTTTTTTTTTGCACTCTTTGCAATTGTTCAACGTATCTATTGGATTTTGCTCCAATATTACGTTTAAAAGGTTTATCAAAGTCGGAAATACGTCGCTGCACTCGGTTCATCTTTTAAGATCGTATCTTGAGAATGGAATTTTACAAATCAATTTCTAACTGCCCTATCAGTGATTATCAGTCCTGCACTGTATACACTGTATATTATTTCAGTTGGCACCTTAGTGCTATTGCCTTGTTTCAATTATCCATTTGAGTGGTTAAGAAAAACGGTTAAATGTAACATAGAAGACTAACTGAATCCTCATACTCATCACTCTATACAGTGATATCGAAAATCAGTTTGTTTCGGTGACTTATAGTAGGTAAATACGAAAAATAGATTCTACATAGATAGATAGACATGGAGAAAGAAGTTACTTATGACTCTTCGACCTAATAGATATAATTATTGATAAGAACTTACAAAGTTAGGACGGCTGTTGCGCATAGTAACCACGGATGTCCATAAACTTTGCAACTGAAGTATCGCCTCAGAAAGATTATGACATATTTCATTTAATTTCTTTTCTTTTTGTCCTGTCCAACTATCAGCCGTACAAAAAATCGAAATAATAGTTGGAACAAAGTAATCGACAAGTGCTAAGACCAGCAAGGAAAGAGATATTAACGTGAGCAATGCTGGTTCCAACATCCAAATCATACTAAAATCATAAATAATATTAAACAACGATAAAAAGAAGATAATTAACAAGAAACAGACAAAATAACACAATAAACTCACCAAAATACAGTTGTAGTAAGGCCAAGAATCAATGCAGGATACCACGGTCTCTCCCACAACAAAATAGAGTTTAATGGGAGAACAACTTCACGCCAACATTCCATTTTCCTTTTTAACTGCTTCATATGTTTCTCCTAAAAACAAAATATAAACCGATTAGTACGGAACAAAAAGAACATAAAGATAAAGATAAAGATCATCATAGCGAACATTCAACTAGATCCTTTGCATGCAAGCTACCTCTCTTCTAGAACAAAGAGCATAGTCAAAATATAATAAACAAGTGTATGCAAACTGAGAGAGAGAGAGAGAGAGAGAGAGAGAGAGAGAAAGCATTACCTTTTCAGAACTTGCGTTGTCTGGCATCGTGTCCAAGAAAGAATATGCAAGAGGGGAAAGAGAGAGAGAGAGAGGGAAAGAGAAAAAATAGTTATTTAAATTTAGTTTTCAAGTTGAAAAAAGTCTGTAATATGCGCCACCGGGAGATACGTTGCCAAGGGGAGGAGAAGGAGGTGGTGACGACGAAACGCTAAGCACCCGCTGGTGGTATTTCGAGAGATCTAAAAGAGATTTAAAAAAACAACATTTGTCTAATCAACGACACTAGGAAAAGAGAAGCGTATAAATAAGGATGAAAAAAAGGTTTATTACATACCGGCTTCAATAAGATTATATTCCTCTTTTATAGATTTAGTTGAATCGTTGTGTGTGTTGTTGTTGTTTTTTTCTTTTTTTTTGCTTATTAATAATAATTTGTATATAAGGGAAAAATGATCGAATAAATAATTAATAATGATTCATTTGTAGTGGATTAAAAATGAAGCTTTTTTTACTTGGCGATAAAAGACGAAAGCGTTCCGAGAGAATCGACTTTTGCTTTCGAGATTGTGGGTTGTGCGTGGTAAGCGGAAACGCTCGCACGCGATTGGCTGGCAGTTCAAAATGTTGATTGTTGCAGGCGATCCCTCGCTGCTGGTGCTGTGACGTTAAAGATATTTCTCTGTTCTCTATCTGAAATATAAGTGCGACTAAAAGGCGTTTTAATCGACAATTAATAGGAATAAATAATAAATAAATAATTAACAGCAAAATATGGCCGCTGTGAGTTCAGTGAGTATACCATTATTTTTCCTTCATCAAATATTTTTCTATACTCTGGCAGAGCTTTTGTTTACCTTCTGGATCCTATCTACCCTATTATATATCCTTAACAATAACACTTGATGCCGCGAAAAACACATAAAATGGTCTAAAATGGTCTAAAATGGCCCTTTCTTTTTTCTCATTATTTGCATATCACACATTTCATCTATTTATTATCTTTCTTCTCATCGAATAGATATCAAATGTTGAAAATCTTTCGCCACAAATAATACGACGTGTGGCAAAAGAAATGACCGAGCTAACGACTCAACCACCCGAGGGCATACGCGTTATTTTGAACGAGGATGATGTCACAGACATTCAGGCTATCATCGAGGGTCCTTGTGAGTTTTTCACATTTTATTATATTCTTACAATCAATCCTATAATATAGATTTAACAACAACAACAACAACAACAACAACAACAAAAGAAATAAATGAACTTCCTTCTCTGACCATAACCTTGTTTTCATCTCACATTTGTATATTTACTAATTGATTTAATATGTTCTAGCTGGAACACCCTATGCTGGCGGATATTTTCGAGTAAAATTAGCTCTCGGTAAAGACTTTCCACAAGGACCACCTAAAGCATTTTTTCTTACAAAAATATTTCATCCTAATGTCGCGAAAAATGGAGAAATATGTGTTAATACGTTGAAAAAGGATTGGAAATCAGACCTCGGAATCCAACATATATTATTGGTAACATTAACATTGGTCTACATTATAATTGTACATAAATGATAATAGTAGTAATCTATTTGAATGAATTTATTTTTATAGACAGTAAAATGTTTATTGATAGTGCCAAATGCCGAATCTGCATTAAATGAAGAGGCTGGTAAATTATTATTAGAAAGGTATGATGATTATTCCGAAAGAGCAAAAATGATGACAGAAATACATGCACAGGTAAAGTATACTTTTGAAATTGTTAACAGCTACATCATATAGATTATTAATTAATCGTCAAATTGTAAATAATTCATATTTACATATGAATATTTTTGTAGGGAGGCGGTAAAGGCAGTAAAGCAGGTCTGGAAAGCTGTGCTTCCTCCGAAGTTGGAGGACCCCTGCCAAAGAAGCACGCAGGTGATAAAAAACTAACAGCGGAAAAGAAAAAGATGTTGAAAGATAAAAAAAGAACGCTTAAAAGATTATAAGACAAAACTGGTTTTCCCCTTTGTCTTTTTCTTTTTTTTTTTTTTTTTTATATAATTTAAAAACACTGGTGTGTTAAAGATGCCTCGTATTGTACACAATTATTATTATTGCATAGTAAACAAATTTATTATCTAAACTCGACTGATCTTATTATTAAGCATTTAGAGAATTGAATTAATTTATAGAGTCAGTGCGCGATGACTTCCTAAATTATATGAAAAAGCAAGTACAATTCTGTAGTGATCTCTGCAATCGTGGACTGAGTTTAACAGTCGTTAGGTCCGTGGCTCTGTGGCCTCTACTAGTAAATATTTTTACATATGTACAGAATGACAAATCGTGTGATTATTTAAATAAAATAAATTATTCTCCGTACACACAGGAAATAAAGCATCCATCTTTCTTCTTCTCTTATTTTTCAATCTTTATCATTATATATTCAAAATATCAATAATAACAAAAGGGTATATATGTACATGAAAGAAGAGACACTAAAAGGATGATGTTGTATTATTTACAAGGATTATATTATTTTAGGTAAGCGAGAAGAATCAAATTATGAGAAAATATTATTTCTTTTTTATTTAGTAACTAATCGTCACTTTCTTTTCTTCAGTCTTGCATAGCTCTGCATTGCGGTTCCTTTGCTGTGTCAATATAAAGTCTCCCTCTCTCCCTCTCTCTCTCTCTCTCTCTCGTAATACATTATATTACATGCCTAATACTGCCATAGGTTAAATAATCATAATGTCAATATGATCTCTGACTAGTTAACGCATATCACAGTCTTATTACTCTGCTATCAGATATCATCTACGTATAGTAGTGGCATATATGTGTATGGATATGTATATATATATATATATATATATATATATATATATATATATATATACATACGTATATATACACGTATATATCAATGATTGAGAGCGATATGTGAAACATTACAAAAATATAATATCAATAACAAACATTATTATTTTCATAATTGAAAAATATCTCACAAAATAGTAATGGATTCGCTAAGATCAAGATGACAATGCTTTAAAATTAATCAGATTCGGGGCTAGAAGCACATTCCGTACTTTGATAAACAACAACTGTTAAAGATGAATTTGTTTGTATTTATCAATATACTGAGCACACACGCGCGGTAATAGTACATACAAATTGCATACAGTCTTTACAGCATATCATTACTTTTTTTTTTTGTTCTTTTTCTTTTTTTTCTTTCTTTCCTCCTTCCCTCCTCCTTCCCCCTCCTTTCTTCCTTCCTCCTTTTAATGAGTCATAAAAAAATCTATTAACTTCTATAAATCATGTTTTGAATCCCTCTAAAAATTGTATGCCAATTTCCGAAGGAAATGTCAAAAATAAAAAAAAAACACCCATTCAAAATGAAATTGCATATAACGCTTCCTTTTCTAATGGTATAATTACACTTAGTTTCATTTGTATATATCTTATGAAAATAAGGAAAACACAATTTATTGTGTTAGATTAGACGAGAACAAAACTTTATCGTGTTGCCAAGGACTTATGGTTTTGTTACTTTACTTCTTTAACGTAAGCTTCCAGTTCTGCATCTAATTCTGCAGCGGTAGGAGTTTTGGTTGCTTGTCGACTTCCTCCTCTACCTCCGCGTCTTGCACCACGACCTACGATTTTAATATAATTTATCAAAAAAAAAAAACAACAAAACAACAACAACAAAAACAAGAAAAACCTTTGGACAGAATCAATATACAACAGATAGCAAAGATATTAATAAATTACCTCTTACAGGTCCTGAACCACGATTACCTCTAAAACGAGATTGAGTTCTTTGCACGTAACTGTTACCACTAAGTCTTGAACCACCACGTACCGATGGAACTGGTATTTCAGATGTGGCAACTTGTATGTTCATCTCACGACCTATAGTTTCATATAAAAGATTGATTGACATTTAATCTGAACAATTATCAAACTAATTAAATAATCCTCTACAGGAAATTACATACCATCGAGTGGTACTCCATTATATTGTTTCATTGCTTTGATAGCATCCGCTCTTCTTTCAAATATAACATCAGCTGAGCCTAATGATCGACCTGATCTATCATAATGTACAGCTGCTGATTTGAGAGGTCCAAATTCACTGAACAATTCCTAATAATAAACATTCATAACTATTCATTTCTACACATTAGTGTAATAGTAGTAATAATGTATATGCATATATATTACCTGAATATCCGAATCCGATACCCCAAAATCAAGATTAGATACGAGTAATTTAGTAACACCTGTGCTGCCTATTGCACCTCTGCCAACCTTTTTTACTCCATCAAACATGTCATGTTTCCATGCACTATTTACGTCACCCTGTTGACAAATCAAGCATTTTATTAATTAGACATTTAACTATGGATAACTATTATCAAGAAAATAGATATATTATAGGATCCAATGTGTTTATGTGAATGTAAACAAATGTTGAAAAGGACGTAAACAGAGAATGCAAAGAGAGGTCAAAAGAAACATACATTTTTTTATTAATTATCATTAATCTGAATCTTGCAATGAATTTATTTCTCTAAACAATTTCTAATAAGAATACATACATAAGTAGCATAAATAAATCTAGTTTACAAAAGCGGAAGTAGAAGAAAATATGTCCACGAACGAAAAGCATGTGACAAGCTATAAAAGCTTGCTATATATATGCTATATATATGTATATATAGATCATATATGCTATGCATATACATATGTATATATATATATATATATATATATATATATATGTATACGAGTGTGTATATATATATATATATATTTCTATATATACACGCATAATGAATTACGCTTCAATGGCAATAATATATAAAAACAGTGTAATTACTTACTCTTGTGTATGGAAGAGAAGTTCTTGTGATGCCACCACGACTGCGTCCTCGCATGACGCTGCCGCCGCCGCCGCCACCGCCAACTCTTTGGGTTCTTCGAGCTCCTCTACGAGGCGAACCACCAACACCTCTACCTCTTCTACCACCCCCTCCTCGCGCTCGCGTTCCTTTATTTTGTTTGATAATATCGTCGAGACTCATTTCTATTTTGTCTACCATCTTCATTTGTAATAATTAATCAATTAATTCACAAGATCACTCAAAAATGAATGAATACCAACCTCTAACGACTTCGTAATAATGGCGGCGAACGAAGACGATATAAGCACGCACGGGAAGTTGGGTATGAACACCATTAACCACAAACTAAGAGTGTCAACTACATCTTATATATTGTTAATAGTAGGAACGTTGGCAGCGCCTCTGGTAGCAACATTTTCGAAACACTTCAAAATTCATTTGCTCAAATCATATATTTATTTATTTATTGTTTACAAATGTATATTATAAAAGGCATCTCAACGGTAGAATTATAAACATACAAAAAATAACGTCTTTTTATATATATATATATACGTATATGGGCACACATACATTTACATAAATAATACATTCGTATAATTTAGTAGAATATTACTTAGAAATTACAATTCATCTTTTTCACTCATTTTCTTCTCTTCATGTTTTTCATTCATTTTCTTCTCTTCATGTTTTTCATTCATTTCGTCGTCCTCTTCATCTTTTTCACTCATTTTCTTCTTCTCTTCATCTTTTTCACTCATTTTCTTCTTCTCTTCATATTTTTCACTCATTTCGTCGTCCTCTTCATCTTTTTCACTCATTTCGTACTCTTCATCTTTTTCAATCATTTCGTACTCTTCATCTTTTTCACTCATTTCGTCCTCTTTATCTTCCTTAGCGAAATCTTGCTCGTTACAAAGTTCTGCAATATCTGTACATAATGTTCTCTTAATGTCAGTTTTTCCCATACTAAATAGATTAACAATGTCGATTTCGAATTCCTCTACTATAGATTCACACTGAAATAAAAATCAAATAATATTTATTTAATAGTAAAGTTACTATATTAGAAATGAATTAATGATTGAGTCAATGTACTAACGTTATATACCAAACTCTTATTTAATTCACCATCTTGAATTAGATCGACTTCAGTTATCTTGGGATTCATGTAACCAGACGTATCCATAAGATTTAAGATTATCAATCGACCATCTGATTTATTTGTTGCCTTCACATAATCTGACATTTTACCACAAACATCATCTAACATATCCATAATGAAAATTTCAGAACGTACCTTGGATACCTTGAAATAATAATAATAATAATAATTATAATAATAATAATACCTTATTAGGATTTTAGGTATACGTTTCAAGCGGTTATTCGAAGAAAAACTTACTGATTTTCTGTTACTATTTCCTTCAGCATCCATTCTAAAATCTCCAACATTTATTTTTAGTAAAGGGTTAATCTTATCTACTTCTTTTTTCAGTTCATCCATAGTAGCCCTACAGACTGTGGTATATATAAATATATATATATCAATTTATTAACATCTATGAAATTTCAAATTTATTAATAATTTAACATAAAGTATATACAAATTTACCTAAACATTTAAGATACTTTGCATCTATATCTGTCGATTTGACAAAAATGCATAGCTGCAAAGTAACAGCTATGATTAATATATTCTTCATTTTAGTTTATGCAAATTCAAATGATTGATCTTCTTCTTTTTATAATTAATAATTGAAATAGTAAGTGAATATTGTTAATATTAAACACTTAAATATACTAAGTATATAAAACGCACGCACGCACGCACGTACGCACGCACACACACACACACTAGAAACTAATTATATTCTATTTAATATTACAAAGCTCTTTAGACTTTTGTCTAATAATTCAACAATTATATACTGACTAAATGTATAACGTGTGAAATTGATTTTGAGATAAAAAATCTGAACGTAACTGAAATTTAGTTCCACTGAATGCTGATTGGATGATGCTTAAAACAACGTTAATGTCAAATCGATCCAATCAAAATCAAATATACAGTTGTACTTTATTATTATAAATATTTTCAACCAATTTTCAATTATTTATATATGCACCCTTGAGAGAATTGAAAAATATTCTTAATTATTACATGAAAAACAAAAAAGGTTAACTTTAACTAGAAAAATAACAATTTTATATAGTATATACATTTGAAATAACAATAACAATAAACGATGAGAATCTAAATACTCAATTGTAATTGGTTAATAATTAATTATTAACGATTTGTTAAGTATTTACGAATAACACGTGGCGTATGACGAATGGTTTTATAAGAAAATTAAAATGTTTGTTTTTGTTTTTTTTCTTTTATTTAATAATCGATTAGAAATGTACATATCTTCAAAACTCCAACCACTCCTTCATGTATAAACACTTTGTAGGTGTAACATCTCCTATATCGCAACAATTCTTCATAACCTGCATTACGCATAAACATATTGACATATATTAAATCAACATGAAAATAACATGAAAACAACATGAATGAAAATCAAAAAAATATGAAACTTACAGGACAAACTCCGCAAGGAGCTTTCAATAGACCTGAAGAGGTTAATAATGGTTTTATGGATCTATACATATTAGTTCCATCGGTAGACACGGATTTTTCTACTTTTCCATCGTATATCAAAGTATTTAAAATCATTTCTAAATCCGCAACCGTTAATTTGACCTAAAGACAAATATACATATATATATCATTAATACTTTCCATAGGATAAAACTTATTAAAAATAAAATGTAAAACCTTGCTTATTCCTAAATCTGAAATAAATTTCAAAACTTCTGTAGACGAGGCAAATGCTATATTTCTGGCATCTAAAGGGCCGCCATCCCATTTGTTTGCATCTTCTCTTTTTTTCTCCAAAAATTTAAGACATTGTTGGTTAAGAATTTCTACAAATTCTGCTTCGAAATCTTGATCTTGATACCATGCACCACCGGTAATGGATCTGTCTGGTTCTAAGTTATAGACCATATAAACTTTTTTTTTATTCGCTGCTACAGATTTCACTGCTTTAATAAACTTTTTATTTTCCAATTTTTTCAGAATTTTATTTAATTGAATAAGTACTAGATTAGATTTAGTTCTTATGTCTCTAATCCATATTCCCTTATTGCCTGCCTCTTCAATTATATTGTAGACAATCTTTTCTTCGTTATCAGAACCCTTAGCAATTTTAGTTTTAGACGGATCTTTTAACATATAAAGCAATGATCCATTGTGTTTGTACAAATCAAGATATCCTTTTCCAAGTAGTTTATTAATAGTCTGTGCTCTTTGGTTTGCTTGTAGCTTTGGCATTTCGTTCATTAAATCTTTGTCCGATATTCCTTTTGGTTTGAGTCGTGCCAAGGCTATTATTCTGTAAATATTCAAAAATAATCAAATATGCTCTATTATTTATATGCAATCTTAATCTCTTTATGTTACATCCTTAACCTAATAAATAAAATAATGCATTGATGTATTTACTTTTTCTCTATCATATCAAGGTCTTTGGGATCATTATCTTTATCCTTTCCTCGTTCTTCTGAAGTACTTGTTTCACTTTCCATTTGATTTTTATTCATTATATTTGTAAGGTTTGCTAAAACAGTGAAATACTTTCAAACAGTTAATCCTTTCTCACCAACAAACAGTCTACACCTATAATACGTATAAAACGTATAAAGTGTTATAACGTGTTATAACGTGTTATAACACTTGTTTTCAAATATTAATTTAATTATTCGACAATATATATTATACAATATGGAAAATTCTTTCAATACTACTATTGATTCTTCAAACAAACAAACATTGGAAGACGAAGATCTCTTTATAGGTTATAAGAACTGGGATCGATTAGTCGCAGCTGCTTCTACTGTAACCTATAAATTATACTCCTTTTATTTTATTGTCCTAGTTTTATTATATTTAGTTTAATTCAACAATTTTATGGTAAACTGTTTTAAACTGTTTATTTTTTTTTTTTTTAGATAGGTTACAAAGAAGGCATAGAAGATGGACAAGAATCGGTGTTTCAAGAAGGATTTGACATGGGTTATAAAGATGCTTTTAATAACGCATTTAAGTTAGGAAAATATAAAGGTCTAACTAGTTCTATAGAAGAAAATCTTCAACTACCCTCGGTTGTAAAAACTATACTAAGTGAAACTAAGAAAGGCATATGTTATATATGTAATGAAGAATCTTTAAGTAAAAATGTTGATGGACAGATAGAAGATGATCTATTTGTGGATATTGTAGAAAAGCAAAAAACACATTCTAAGAAGGTTATTGAAATATTAAATCAAAATCTTGAATCTGTCTTGATAAAAAATAATATTGATATTCATGGTTCAGCTTTGGATACATAATGATATGTGTATATATGTTATTAAAAAAAAAAATGTATGAATAAGCGCTGCAGGATATTTTTCGTTAATAAGTTTGTATTGACACGAATGACGTTTTTATATTAGCAGTAAATAAAGAATAAGATACATAAATAATGTCTTCTTTATAAGTATAATCCTTCAGGTGATCCTTCCTTTTTACGATATAAAACACTTTCCTTAGATTTTTTGAAATCATCGCTCGTAACTTTCATACGGCGTTCACGTAATGCCATTAAACCAGCTTCAGTACATATAGCCTGAAAACAATAAATAGATTACGATAGTGTGATACGATAAGTGAATCAATAGATTGACGATAAATGTATTGAAAAATGTGGGTTGTACCTTTATATCAGCGCCAGATAAATCATCCTTTGCCATAATTAATTCAGCTAGATTCACGTCTGGTGCTAAGGTCATTCTACTAGTATGAATACTGAAAATCCTTTTTTTAGTTTTTTCATCTGGTAATGGAAATTCTATTTTTCTATCAATACGTCCAGGTCTTATCAATGCAGGATCTAACGTCTCTATTCTATTGGTAGCCATAACGACTTTGACATCTCCTCTGCTGTCAAAACCTTCATGAAAATATCAAAAGAATATATTATTTATATAAATGAAATGTGAACGAGAGTTTACAGAAATCTTGCGAGAGTAAATAATCATTATTGACATTATAATATAATGATTACCATCAAGTTGATTTAACAGTTCTAACATAGTTCTCTGAATTTCTCTTTCTCCGCCGCTATTACTGTCATATCTTTTAGTTCCTACCGCATCAATTTCATCTATAAAAACTATAGAAGGAGCATGCTCCTCCGCGACTCTAAACAATTCTCTGACAAGTTTAGGACCGTCGCCTAAATATTTTTGTATCAGTTCAGAACCAACGACTCTAAGGAAAGTTGCTGATGTTTGATTGGCTACAGCCTTTGCCAGAAGCGTTTTACCCGTTCCAGGTGGTCCATAAAGTATAACTCCTTTGGGCGGTTTAATACCCATCTCTTCATAATATTCTGGATGAGTTAATGGTAATTCTACGGATTCTTTGATTTCTTGAATTTGAGTATCAAGCCCTCCAATATCTGCGTACGTTTCTTGCGGTGCTTTTTCTAATTTCATTACTGTAACCATGGGATCTGTGTCATCACCTAACACTCCTACTACAGCATGAACTTTGTGATTCAATAATACAGAACAACCCGGTTCTAATTGATCTTTATCGACGAATGATAAAATTGATACGTAGTGTTCCGATCCAACAGATGTAGAAACTATTGCATGATTGTCATCTATGATTTCTTCTAATGTTCCAACAGACATTGGCGTTCCACGGAGATCATCTACCTTAGATCTTTCTTCTTCGTTTTTTTCTTCCTGCGGCTTTAAACGTTCTTGATTTCTAATAAACTCCTCTTCCATAAGTAAATAATCTTTTATACGTTCAAGCTTTAAAAGTTTCAATCTACAACGCGTATGAGGCGTTACTTGTGGCAATTTTAAAGCTGCATCTGGTCCTTTAGTACGTCTTTTCTTTTTTCCTACCCTCGTAGGTATAGGTGGTTCATATTTCTTCTTCTTATCCTTGTCATCTTTTTTGTCTCCGCCTGTACCTCCACTACCAGATTGATTTTGTCCCTATAGAAAACATATTATTATTATTATTATTATTATTGTTGTTGCTGTTGTTGTTAATTATTTAAATTATTTGTTTCCTTTTACACTTTTCATTCGTTTGTATATACTTTAATAAGTTTTTATTTGTATTATCAATCCATAAATTAACCTCTAACCATTTCTTTTATGTCATACATATATATATATATATATATATACACTTTTATGCAAAAGTTACAATATTTCTATATAAATATATGTACGCAGAAAAGATATTTTTTATTTACATTATATTCTAATTATAAATTGATATTTTTTCTACGCTATATGACATCATTTTGACAACTTACCATTTTACAATCGCAACCCTAATAACACGACGAGAAACGGCGAAGTCATCCGTAGAAATCGCGTTTACAGAGAACGTCTAGGTTACGTGTTGAAAGAAGCGTTTACAATAAGCTATCTTATGATTGGTCCAATTTTAACCAATCACAAGACGCGATTTAAATAACTTTAAATGGCATAATATTCATTCATTTCACTTTGTCAATATATTTGCCAACTATTTGATTATCTCTCATATATTAAAATGGATAAAGAAACATCTTTGAAGGAATTATTTCGATTTATAAAACATAACATTTTCAAATAATTATCTTTTCTGTAGATTGCTTTTATTTTGAGTGCAAAATTTGTGTACGTACGTTTTACTTTGCATCTAATACGTGCATAATACAGGTCCATAAATGCAAAATTAAAAATATTTTATCTCGAATATAATATATATATATATATATGTGTGTCATAATAAATATCTCATAGATGAAAAATTGAAAGATTCGACAAATTGAATATACAAATTTCATATGTGAAAATAATTGTATAATTACATATAGAGTTAGATATTATTTTGATCATATTGGAAAACATAAGATTATTCAATTAATTTCAAACTTAAAATAATAAGTAACAATTATTTCATATAGTATTAATTAATAAATGTATAAATATTTAAAAGTTTCTATATGACATACCAAAATGGTATTTATGCTGAAACACATTAAAAATAAGAAAAGTTTACAATTGATAGTACACGGAGAGTACACGGAGAGTACACGGAGAGTATATAATATATAAATATATATCTTGCATTAAAAGACCAGATTCGTACGAGAAATAATATTTAAGTACGGATTTTAAAATTATGCACGTTTAACGCGATTTTCCTGTAATGTACTAAAATTGTTTTCCATTCAATTCTAGACATCTGTCGTCATACTTCCTTTTAATCTCAGTCGTTACAACACAACTCTTTACTGGTATATATAAAATCTTTCAATAAATGAACAGAATATAATACAATAGAGCATCGTACACAGAGCAATGTACAAAATATACCAGCAGAAAGGGATGAGAGACGCGTTTAAATCGCGTTTAATTCGACGAGAGAGTATGTTATGTTATCCTTTTGTTTAAAGACCAGCCAACATTATTCTTGGATCTTCTATCGCATCTTTAATTTTTCTCAAAAACATCACAGCTTCGCGACCATCGATTAATCGATGATCATATGTTAAAGCTATGTACATCATTGGTCGGATAACAACCTGAAAAATTAATTGTACAGGGTATTTTTTGTATTTCTTCTTCTTCTTCTTCTTCTTCTATGAAAAAAATGAAATATGTCCTCCTACCTGTCCCTTAACTGCAATAGGTCTCTCAAAAACACCATGCATTCCTAAAATAGCACTTTGTGGTGGATTTATTATAGGAGTTCCCATGAGAGAACCAAATACACCACCGTTACTTATAGTAAAGGTTCCACCATCCATATCTTCTACAGATATTTTTCCTTTTCTAGCTTTATCTCCTAATGCGGCTAAAGCGATTTCTATATCTGCAAAGTTTTTATTTTCCACACTACGTATAACAGGAACAACAAGACCTTTTGGCGTAGCTACTGCAACGCTGATATCGACATAATCTCTGTATACTATGTCGGTACCATCGATAACCGCATTAACAACAGGTTGATCCTTCAGGGCATAACAACTTGCTGCTATAAACGGACTCATGAATCCTAATTTGAGGCCGTATTTCTTCGTGAAATTTTCCTGATGCATTTTACGAAATTCCATAATTCGACTGTAATAAACAACAAATTGTTGATATAAGTATAACCATGCATTAGTACACTTTACCTCAATAAATATTCAATATTCAAATATTCAATATTATATTCAATATATATATATATATAATATATAATCGAATCATCAAAATAACCTCATATCAATTTCATTGAATGTCGTTAACATAGCATTCGTATTTTGTGCATCTTTTAATCTTTCCGCTATACGTAAACGCATTCTATTCATTTTAACACGTTGCTCTGTTCTCGTACCAATTATTTCACGCGTATAATCTACCGGTGGTAACTGAACTTTTGCTCCTTCCAATGACTAAAAAGTATTATTTTTCTTATTAATATGAAATTACTTAAAAATATATATGTCCATGTAGATTAATTTCCCTCACTTGTGCATGCTTGATGGCAGCAACTGGAATAGATGCAATTGGTGGTTGTGGGGGTGGAGGTTTAGCGCTAGGCGGCGGCACAGCTGACGGAGTTACTGGTGGTGCCGCTGTTGGTTTTGAAGCTGTAGGAGGTGAAGGTGGTGGAGGTGGAGGTGTTGGTGGTGGTGGCGGTGGCGGTGGTGGTGCAGCTTCTGCAGGTTTTGCCTTTGATACGTCCGGTGCAGCGGTAGCCCCACCGGTAGCACCAATATCGATAGTACATAATTTTTGTCCTGGCTTAACAGTATCACCGTCTTTGCTAAAAATCTCTTTAATTACACCTGGACCAGGCGAAGGAACAGGAACTGAAGTCTAAAATGTATATACGTATCGATCGTATCGATCTTCAAATATTCTTTATATAACGATTTAATCATTTATTATAAGAAATTAAATGGAGGACATGTGCTTCTTGTGTAAGCTTACCTTGTCAGTTTCAATTTCACACAAGACATCATCTTCCTTTACTTGATCTCCAACTTTTTTTTCCCACCTCACATCTCCTTCGCTGACGCTCTCGGCAAATGCCGGTACTACAACTTCTCTAATCTCCCCTGTAATAATAACCAAAATATCAAATATCTTATGATCATCGAATAATATTTTATAGAAATTACTTTCTTATGATAAAAAGGATAATTAATATTTGCTTACACAATGCAGGAGTAGTACGTAAATATCTAGTTGGTATTTTCCATCTATGAGTTTGGAGATTTTTCGAGTATCTATATAATAAAAAAAAAAAAAAAAAATTTCAAGAAATTAATTTAAATGAATTCGAATGTCTGTAAAATATTTGATTTCTATCTCTCATATACTAATTCATATAATATAAATATTAAATATAAAAAATACATAAATAGATTCTCTTTATAAATAGATGATTTCACTTACAATGGAGTTGTGACATCCACATGTTTGGTATGGATATATAATATGCGTCCTACAAAAATGATTTTATGTAATTAATAGGTTATGTGTTCATAGTTATCCTTAATGTCATCTAATGGCACTCTATAAAGATAATGCTTTTAGAACTATGATTATATCACATAACTTTTTCCTTAATATCTTTTAATATCCTTAATAATAATTAACCTTACCTTCTTTTTGTAAGGATCTCACAACCTGCAAAAAAAATCGTATGGAATGGTTGTTATGGTTTTTTCATCTATGTTCAAATCAATTGATTTAAATTTCCATAATAATTAATAAAATAATTTTTTTATAGACAAATATGACATTAATTTGATTGGTTAGTGCTGTGACAATATTATCTTCAAGATAAAGTACGATATATCTAAGAGAACAAACTAAAGTAGGTACAATGTTTCTGAATGGACATTAAACATTTTCTTCAACTCATTTCAACAACTCATGAGAGGGCAGATAAAAAGGACGTTAATAAGAACATTTGTAAATGAAAAAACATTAAATGCATGTGTATATATACATATACGTATGTAATGATTTTTAACGGCGATTGACAAGATAAAATTAAAAATAAAGAAAGAACTGCATTAATCTATTATATAACAATAAAAGAGAGGCAAGAGGGTGGTGCAATTCCGTCAGTTCGTATTTCTCTATTAAAATTATTTCAAAGAATGTTAAAAATTCAATCATATAAATTGAATCATATTAATAGAGAAGTACAATTGATACTAAAATCAGTGATCATAATGACAATTACCTTATTTTGTAATATAGAAATTCGCGATATTACACGAGGCGTGTACCGCGAACAGTTAGACAATATCGCGGCCATTCTTAGACAGAAAATTACACTCAAGCGTACGTCTATGGTACGTCTTATGATGGTAGCACAAGTACACTGTAAAAATTGGGAAATCAAATATCTAGGGAGAAATATTTAGAGTTTGCGTAGTAATGCTACACGACGATTGGCCAATTGTATTTGCACATAGATTTCAAATAATACTACAGCTAAATATAATGTCCCTACAACGTGAATGAATAATCAACTTTTTATTGTAATCTCTTTACTCTTTAATAAACTAGAATGTATGTACGTTTTATTTTTCATTTGCATTCTAGATATACATACATATATATATATATATATATATATATATATATATATATATATTATTTAAAATATTCTCTGTACATAAAATACATGAAATACAAGTTTGTATAATTTTTAATTATCTTTCTATATTTTGTTCAAATAATTTATTTCTGTTGAAATTAACTTTAATGTTGACATTTGTTGTTTGGTATTTCACAAAGTATTTTTATCATTTTTAATAAATATTATAAAGTTTAAAAGAAAAAAAAAGAAAACACGCGTATATATTTTGAGAAATATTTATGAATATGAAATGATGAAATTTGGTAAGAAACGATATATTAATTTCATTGTATAGAACACAGTATATTAAGGAACATCAATGAAAATGTAAAATTTATATATTCGTGTATTTAGTACCGATATGTTTCTATAAAATATTAATTGTAATATCTAATGTATTTTAAATGTATTCTATTAATTAATCGTTTTAATAATCCAGTCAATTACAACTCACACGTATGGAAATATTATGCAAATAATAATATACAAATAAGTTATATTTTTTCATGAGGTAGATCCGTCAACCCCAATTAATTTGTTTTTCTTATTTCTTTTTATGAAACCTTCATTTTGTAATAATTCTTTATATATCCCTACTTTATAATATCGCAGTTTAAAGTATTTATTTTTAAAATCGCTTTTCTATTTCAATATTTTTTTTCTCTACTTCTCTCAACAATATGATTTATTATAGCTACGAGTAAATGTTCTAGTTAATGCAAATTAAAATTTTCGAAAATTGTTTCACTCTAAACATTTTTTCTTGTCTTTTTTCTGTTTTTTTTTTCTGTTTTTTTTTCTGTTTTTTTTTTTCTTTTCTTTTTGTTTTTGTTTGAATAAAAATGTATATTTTTTTCTGATTTATCAAATATTATATTAAGAGTAAAGTAATAAGAGAATTGTAAGATGTATTGATAGAGGCAAAGGAATGATTTTTAATTAAATTAAACAATGTAATCAATGTGATATTTGTTATCTCAATGATACCTAATATTGCGATAATGAATTTTATACAGCTGCATTCTTCATAATGCATATACTTTCCATATTCCATTCTTGAGGAATGAATTCTCTATTATTTACAATTTTTACAGATACTTCTATTCTTGCTGCTAAATTGTATGTACCAGGAGCTGATAATATAGCTTGCAATTTAATAGTATTCTGTGCGAGAGACTCTATGCAACAATTGATTGTCGAATGACTAATATATCGGAAGTTTGTCGAAGCATTCGGCGAGTAAAGTTGAGTTTTAATACTTGGAAGTTGAGTATCGCTAAGAAAGAAAAACAAATCAATTAAAATCTAATTAAATACGCATTCAAATCTTATCTAATGAGCATTAAAAACACACATTTTTATCACAACATTTTTTTTTTTACCTGCTTGTTCCGATCGTGTTTATTCTGACATCAATTTTTGATTGTAGATGATTTTGTATGTACATTGTAACTGGTATAACGCAAAGTCTATTTTCTCTAAAATTATGCTCGCCTTGTCGTAAATGTCTTAAAGAAAATGTTATTACATTTTTACAGAAGATAGTTGCATTCGTTTGAAAATCAACTCCTACTAATTGTTCTTTATTATTTATTATCGATAAATCTGGTATATTCCTATCTGGTCCAAATATCTTCAAACGTCCACAATATTCGCTTTGTTCTACTTGTATTTCTTTTGGATATTTATAAACTTCATTCAAATATTTCATATCAATATGATGCTGACCAATCATTTGCCTAACGACACAACCATTTTCTATTACCTTATTTTTCCATCTAACAATTAAAGTCGAATTCATCATCATAGTACTTAAAAGAGGATCCTTATTCTTTTGATTAATTTCTTGTAATTGCAATTGCACATCAGCTGCATTTTCATCTATATCCAATGGTAAAATATATCTCTTTTGTACAAAATTCATGAACGGATAATCTATTTTCGATATTTCATCGTTTTTGGTATCCTCTTCTATCGATACATTTGAAAATATTGCTGCTGCTGCTGCTGCTGCTGCTGCTGCTGCTGAGTTATCAGATTTCTTTTGTAATTTAAACAAAAAATGAAATATCTCCTGCGACCGTATTATAATATTAGATGTTGGGACAGATGATTTAAATATTGACCAAGTGTCACTTTGGCAAGACACAGCTAATATTGATATTTCATTAATTAAAGTATCATGAATCTGATTCATGTTCTTCACTGACATTTTCATATTTAATGTCGGTAAGGTATCTTTAAATACTGAACTTTTTGATGCGATTGCTCTGATTTTAATCGAATCCAATACTTCCAAATGCCACGTGTGTCTGCATAATCTGTGCCTTGGAATACTAATACTTTCAGAGTCAACATTTTCATAGTAAAAAAGTAAATCTAATCTATGACTTCCTTTTTTATAAGGCGCTTGGATCCACAATGGCATCTTATGAACATCACCTACTTTTAAAATGTTATTTTTATCTGAAGATAGCAAAACTTTTGTTACAGCTTTATTGCTTTTCTTCGATGAATCTTCTGAAAATGATACATATACGTATATACGTACATATATGATATGTTTAATAAGAGTAACGTACGTATATTATTAAAAAGTGTAAAACAAATTTACCATTAAGTTCATCCTCATTTCCCAATGAAAATAACTTAGCATTGACAGAAGTAAGATAAATATTTGTTAATGGCGCATTTCCTATATTTTTTAAAGTTACTTCTACTTTTTGTATTTCTCCGCATAACATTTCAGATGATAATTTGCTAAAATAAACCTGTAAACGTAGTTTAGTTGAATTCAATGAATATTGTGAAATAATCAGTAATAAAATAAATGACTTGTCTACCTGCATATATGGAGCTTTTTTAATGACACTCATCTCTAATCTATAATCTGCAGCATATATTTGCACGCCTGGCTTTTCTTTGACATTTTTTAATTTGGGTCCTTTGATCTTGAACAATCGTTTGCCAGCAACAAAAATGCTTGGATTTGTAATAGGTGCGTCTAACATTGCATGAATTGGATTAGACATGTTGTATTTCAAACCCAAAACTTTGACCTGTCCTACTTGCTTAGGTGTCAGAGATAATACAATACGTTCTTTACAAACTGGATGTAATATTATCGAATTGATTACTTGCGTGTCAACCAGTTGTTCCGATTCCGACAATCCTTCTTCCAATAGATTTGTTTCATTAGTAACAGAATGATCATTACATGTAAATGACCACAATAAAGTTACGTTAGATAATGGTAATGGTATATGTAGTGGATTATGTAATTCAATAGAAAAATGCACTGGTTCATTCAAAACGGCATTTGGTTTGACAGTATTATTACTTATACTCGAATACAATATAATGGATGGCTTAAATATCATAGGTGGTGTTCCCTGAGCTTCGATTATAAGTATTTCTTCCATCTTTGACCATCTTACATCGTCTGTCTCTTCATCGTCTAATGATACATGACTCGCCGAAATACTACTATCTTCGGTTGATTCGCATAAATGCCCATATAATACCTTAATCTTGTTACTATCTATCAATGGTAAAGGCAATACAGGAAGCTCCTGGTTATTCGTAGCATCTTCTTGAAGTAATAACTATATAGAAAAATTTGTTTATCAATGGTTTTATTCGATCATTGATATTGATTATGATTGATAATACTGCTACTAATTCATTTCATATGCGCAAAACTCACTCACATTATGAGTATGTAAAAATTCTCGTAAAAAAGCAGCTTGTTGTAGTGATGGTTGTTTACTATTAGCATTTAATAATTTTTCAAATGCCTTGACAGATTCTTTAACTTGCTTTAAAGAAGCTGCTTGCCTACCAATGGTAAAGTGTATATGATCTTCTGCTAATGACCATCCTCTGTCACGATATACCTAATGATAATATAAATTGATTTTAACGATTATACTATTATAATGACATTAGATAGAAGAACATATCTAATCAATAATATTACCTGATAAGCTTGCTGATAACATCTTAAAGAATGTTTTCGTTGGCCTGCTTTTGAAAATCTATGCCCAGCCAAGACAGCATGAAATGCATACTTTCTCATCATTTTCGGACCGATAAAACAATAAGCAGCTTGTTCGAGAAGTAAAGCCGAACGCAAATCAGAATCTTCGCACGTCATACGTATTAACTGTTTGGCTGCTTCCCCGTATAATCCACGGCCCTTCAAGCACTCAGCGCTGAGCAATGTTGCTCTCGTTGCAAATTGGGGCATCTTACAACTATTTGAATAAGTTAATATTGCATCATCCATGTACTCTATTGTTTTTCGATTCATTTCACCTTGCATGAAAGCGCTCAAACCAGCCATTTCTAGAGCACCCGCGTAATAAAGCCATGCTTGATCGCTTGCAAAATCTCGTTTTGCGCTGTGGTATGCTTGATAAGCCAGCGAATAATGACCAAATATAAAAGACAAATCACCCAAACGACGCAATTGTAATTCGGAAGACTCTGCGGTATAACTGAAATTAAACAACACATTTGTTGAAATGTCATTATTGGATTGGTGTTAATACGGACGCAATTGGTAAATATATAATCCATTTTTTTTTGTTGTTGTTTTTTTTTTTAATTATTTTCATATTATTTCTAAAGAGACAAGAGATAATAAATAGGGACGACATACATCACAGCATTTAATGGAGCGGATCCTGGTGCTCCTGGTTTATTTGTACCGAACAATCTTCTTGTTGCGCTAAAGAGTGATCTACTAACACCCTTTTTATTCGAAATAACGTCATTTAATAAACCTATTTGTTTCTCAACATATGGAAATAAACTTTTCAAACAAAATTCTGTTACGAGTGATCTCAGTCTTTCAAGATCTTGCGTAGATAATCTTGCACCGTGTTGTGCAGCAATGTAATTTGGAGAATCTGCCCAAACATTGGCATTAATTGGTGAATTACTAGATATATGAGCTTTAATATTAGCAGTCGAAGTAATATTATGCAACTTGTCATTCTCCGGACTAAGGGGGTGAATAGTTACAGAAACTGCTTCTTGTCCAACTTCTAATTGCACATTGCTAGTAGTAGGTTCTGACATTTCAGAAGAAAGGCTTATTGTATCGGCTACATCTGGAGAAACTAATGCATTGTTTTGCTGAACAATCGGTGTTCCAGCTTGACTCGATCTATAATAGATTAATATACAATAAATATAAAAGATTATTTGTGCATTAGAACAACAATTATCTATCTTCTTGTATTTACTTTTCTGACTCTGTTGTCACTTCATTTGGCATAGCAGATACACCTCCCATGTCTGCCGGAGTACGTGGTGAACTATTTTGTTCGCTACCGCTCGATAATTCTGTACGTTTTATTAAAAATTGACTCCAAGGATCTGGTAAATGTGAATTGTCATCAATTTGTCCTGGCGGTCGTGAATTCATTTGTAAAAGGAAACAATTATTAGCACCATAAATATTTTTCATCTCTGTAAAAACAGTTTCTGCCCTGAAATGAAAGTTAATAAATGTAGTAATCAAACAAATGATGAAATAAGAAAAGGACAAATTGTATTTTTAATAATTACTTATTCTTATCGTCCAGTAAGGCATCATGTATTAGAATGTAATATCTTAATGCATTGTTATTAAACCACTTTGGTAATTTCCCAGGAATACTTTGGTGTAATTGCGAACCCATTGCTTGTACTTTCTCTAAAGGATTATCATCTGCCGTTGAAACAACAATCATACAGGCCAAAAAGTGTCTTGTAAATTCATGATCCGAAGGAAACTGCACGCTAAGAAACATTTCTCTCCATGCTTCGAACCATGGAACGGATATAGGAATATCTAAATCAACGGTTCCAATACGAACAACGGTAGTACGTTCGCACATGGACGAACTAACAGCTTCATTCAACATTTTCCTTGCAACACTGGGTTCAGGGGGATGTGCATTAACATCTTGTATAGAAAGTCGAAGATTTCTAATAGTTATAACATTTCCTTGTGGATCCTTCAAATGTCCTACAATAATTGTACAATGCATACATTCATCAAACATTTATCAATGGATCACATTTATGAAACTACTTGAGAAATGATTAAACACAAAAGGTATTCCTTTTTCTAACTTGTAAACATCATTACCTTCGGTATTTAGCTTGCAGAATGGTTGCAAAAGTTCAACAAATGATAAATTATTTTTTTGACATGTCGCATCGGCAGCAGATGTGCATACTGCAGCAATTTGTGGGGAAAAGGTATTGCTGATAAACTCCCGTGGGGTTAACTTGCATTGAGCCATTACTATTTCTTATGATTATTATTATTATTATTATTATTATTATACTTTTCTTTTTTTAGTAAACGAACAAACGAATTTTTCTTATTTTTTTTTTTTTTTATATTAAGTACTACGAACACTATGATCATACACACATATTCGCATTCATAATAACACTAAATCTACGCATTATTTTACGTGAATAAAAGTGACAGCGACGAAAGCAACATAGTACTTCGCTCGTAAGGATGAACATGTCTACCGGACTGGAACAGCTGTCTATCAAATATTACAAATACATTAAATTTCAGAAAATGACCTATCATGCTTTTTTTTTAATCATGTTATATTCTTTCTTCTTCTTCTTCTTCTTTTTCTCTTTCTCTCTCTCTCTTTCGAGACTTTACATCATCTTTGAAAATGTATGTCGCTTATTGACGAATAGAGAGAATCAAACAGAGCGGATCTTTCTATGAACCGCAATTTTATTATTTTGCCATATATAAATGAGGTTTCGCGCCATCTATAAGTTCTCAACTCTTTCCACCAATCAAAGTGGCGCTAAACTCGAATCACTAGTGACTCACTAACTAACGATGTTAAATAACGATAAATTCAATCGGATAAACTACTTCCACTTTTTATCTCTTTTTAAATATTTATATGTATTTATATAGAAATAAATCTTTTAGTATAATTTTCTTTGTTATATACTTTTAAAAATGAGTCGATATAAAACTACATAAATGTACATATTTATTTTAAAGGTGGTGGAACAATTATATTCATTAAAATGTAAATCATTTTGATATTAAAGATGAAATAATTTTTTTAGTTTAAATATTTTCTATTACTTTAAAATAATAAAAAACAAATAATAACATTTCTTATCTTTTAACCAATTAAATGAATGTGACTCATGATCACGTGACTATTCTGACTACATCGCACAAAGATTGCCACACTACACTATTGCCATATAATAAATATGATTGTAAGAAAATTACTTTTACACACGGTTATTCATATTTAATACATTATTGTATTCGTATTAAATTGTTATATTAATATGTGTATTATGTATTTATAATATGTCATAATAAATATCCACCATAAACGTAAGGACCAATGACGTGTTATCTTTAAGTAGATTTCACATCGTAATATTTATAAAGCTCTGTTATGATTGGTTGTTGCTTGTTATGACTGTTTCGTATTTATTGGTTGTATTTTTTTCTCTTATAAAGTTATATTTGTTTATTAAAGAAAACATAATTTTATTAATAATCATGAAAATAAATGAGAAAAAAGAAATAAATAGAAAGACTGTATATTGTTGAAATATAAAGAAATAAATAAAGGTTTATCGTAGAAAATAATTGAAGATGGCGCGCAAATCATTGCAGAGGGACTGTTTTTCGTGCACGGAGTGTATCCTGCGGCCGATATTTAAGCGTAAGAGGAACTACTTTAAACGCCTCTTCCTCACTAACCATTAGAGTGTTATTCACGTGTGGTTGTGTCCCTTTCCAAAATAGGTCACACAACCCACTTCCATTCTATTCGTGAAATAACTCTCCTATAAAAAAAATCCAAAAAAAATATAAAATTATAAAAATACAACCAAAAAAATCGTAAAACTGTTGCTGAAAACCGCGATACTTAAAGAAATTGTGGAAAAAAATAGTAATTGCTTTACGAAGAACGACGTGGTCCGAG
Organism: Polistes dominula; assembly: GCF_001465965.1. The sequence goes on from NW_015149110.1 coordinate 195,786, forward strand.
GGCAAGCCATATTGAAAGAATCGAGGGAAAGCAAAAAGTTGAGAAATCTTCGTCTACAAAGCCCGCAAGACCAGGTAAAAAATAAAAATGAATCCAGGAGCTCCCAATTATCCAATGGCTTCGCTTTACGTGGGAGATTTGCACACCGATATTACCGAGGCAATGCTTTTTGAAAAGTTTTCATCGGCTGGCCCCGTACTTTCCATTCGTGTTTGTCGGGATATGATTACGAGACGATCTCTTGGTTACGCATATGTCAACTTTCAACAACCTGCTGATGGTGAGTATTTCATTATTATTATTCCTAAGCATGACAAAATTGCACGCAATTCTTACTTCCTACAAGCATCTTACCATGCTTTATTTATGCGCTCATGGCACGTGCAATACATTGTGCAAAGCCACCATATTGGATATCGCAATACTTTGAATAATGGATGACGATTGAACGATTCATGCCGTCTATTCGATATATTTATATATCATTTGCTTATTTAACGAAAAGATCAAAGAAAATACTATTTAATATTATTTAATACTTATTTTCTCGTCTTTTTCTACATATATATATATATTTATTTATATATTTTTAACAATGCATAAGAATGCATAAGAATTTGTACTTTGTTACAATGATTCATTTTCTATCACAAATAATCGTTATTATTGTCATTTTATAATCATTTTATAATGTAAATGTATGCTTCTATTTATTTATATAAGATGATTCATTAAATAAATACAAGATTAGATTTTATTATCAATTATATGATGAACTGTAGCCGAGCACGTGTTAATGATTTCATTTATTTCTACAATATTATTCATTAAATAAATAAATAAATTATGCATAATGAATTGTAGCTGAGCACGTGCGCATGATTCTATTTATTTTCTACAATATTATTCATTAAATAAATAAATAAATAAAAGATTAGATATAATGATTAATTGTATGTGTATAATGAATTGTAGCCGAACGCGCGTTGGACACTATGAACTTCGATATGATCAAAGGGCGGCCTATAAGGATAATGTGGTCCCAACGTGATCCTTCTCTTCGAAAATCTGGCGTTGGGAACGTTTTTATTAAAAATTTAGATAAAAACATTGACAATAAAGCAATGTATGATACGTTTTCTGCTTTCGGTAATATTCTTAGTTGCAAAGTTGCTCAAGACGAGTCAGGTGCATCTAAAGGATATGGCTTTGTCCATTTTGAAACAGAAGAAGCTGCTAATAAATCTATTGACAAAGTAAACGGAATGCTGTTAAATGGAAAGAAGGTAATTTTTATTTATTATAGTAAATATCACCTTCCACCTTGCACCTTCCACCTTGCACCTTCCACCTTGCACCTTCCACCTTGCACCTTCCACCTTGCACCTTCCATCTAATGGAAATTAGATATTGGATTAAGTTGAATATTTTTCTTGCATCGTTTTTTAGGTGTATGTCGGTAAATTTATCCCTCGTAAAGAACGCGAAAAAGAATTGGGAGAGAAAGCGAAACTTTTTACCAATGTTTATGTAAAGAATTTCGGAGAAGACATGACCGATGATAAGTTGAAAGAAATGTTTGAGAAATATGGGACCATCATAAGTCATAAAGTGATGAACAAGGATGACGGGAAATCTCGAGGTTTCGGTTTTGTCGCCTTTGAAGATCCTGATGCCGCTGAACAGGCTGTTTTAGAATTAAATGGAAAAGAAGTGGCAGAAGGAAAATGTATGTATGTAGGTAGAGCGCAAAAGAAGGCGGAACGTCAACAAGAATTAAAGAGAAAGTTTGAACAAATGAAGATAGAACGGTTAAACCGTTATCAAGGTGTTAATCTTTACGTTAAGAATTTGGATGACACCATCGACGATGAACGTTTAAGAAAAGAATTTACACCGTTTGGAACCATTACCTCTGCTAAAGTTATGATGGAAGAAGGACGTAGCAAAGGTTTTGGTTTTGTATGCTTTTCAGCCCCGGAAGAAGCAACTAAGGCTGTAACAGAGATGAACGGTCGTATAGTAGGTACCAAACCGTTATACGTTGCTTTAGCACAACGTAAAGAAGATCGCAAGGCTCATCTTGCTTCACAATATATGCAACGCATGGCTAACATGCGTATGCAACAAATGGGCCAAATATTCCAACCCGGTGGCGCTGGCAGTTATTATCTACCAACTATTCCTCAACCTCAAAGATTCTATGGTCCGGCACAAATATCCCAGATTCGTGCGACACCTCGTTGGCCGGCGCAACCTAATCAAGTTAGACCTAATGCACAGACCGGTAGCTCTGGCTTCGCTGCCATGCAAGGACCGTTTAGAGCTGCTCCGCGAGCTCCTGCCGCTCAACCTGGTACCATACGCAATACGATATCTGCCAGGCCAATTACAGGTAACGTCGTAAACGTATATCGAGTTTACTTTCCAACTACTTATTTCAAATATTCTATAAAACTACTAAGTAAGATAAAGAAAAAAAGAAAGAAAGAAAGTAAGAGAAAAGAATATTTCATTAATATAAAATCATCATTTTGCATTATTGTAGGTCAACAAACAGTAGGCAGTGCAAACATGCAAGGACGTTCTATGGCTGGGCAAGCAGTAGGAGTTTCTCCACAGAGCCGTCCTTCCAATTATAAATACACATCAAATATGCGTAATCCTCCGCAAGCGATGGCAGTTCCTGCTCAAGCTCCGGTCCAACAGGCAGTTCACATTCAAGGCCAAGAACCATTGACTGCCTCCATGTTAGCAGCTGCTCAACCACAAGAGCAGAAACAAATGTTGGGAGAACGTTTGTTCCCATTGATACAATGCATGTATCCGCAACTCACTGGGAAGATTACAGGAATGTTGTTAGAGATCGATAATTCGGAACTTCTTCATATGCTGGAGCATAATGAGTCATTAAAAGCTAAGGTTGAGGAGGCTGTGGCAGTACTGCAGGCTCATCAAGCCAAGCAGGCTGTTGCTTCGAAAAAAGAGTAAACCGCCATTTAATTGAAGCTGTCATTTTTATTATATTATTTTAATTATCTTTTATTTTTTTTTTCTTCTTCTTCTTTTTATTTCTTCTTTTTCTTTATTGTCATTTTGCAATTAATCTTCAGTTGAAAAATTTCCTTCTAAAAAATGCTTCATGATGGCTTAAGCGATTGTTATATGTAATGGCGAGGAACAACAAAGTTACATTTGAAAACTAATATTGATCGCGAGACGATTTTCTTCAAGTTTTATGATAATAAATTTTTCTTTCATGGTAGAAATCGACTCGATTTTTATTCGATCTCCCTATTTTTTCAATTAAATGTGTTCTATTAAAAAATGTATCACGATCGTGTATAATAATCTTTATAATTTTCAATTAAAGTTTCAAATAAAAATAAAACTTCCTACTGTTAAACCTTTTTTTTCGTTTTTTCTACAAATTCTTCATCTATATTACGATAAATTTTGTATTCAAGAAAAAATGATCTCTGTCCTCTGTGTGTGTGTGTGTGTGTGTGTGTGTGTGCGTGCGTGTGTGTTTACATTCAAATAAGAAAATAGAAAAACTAAACGTTTCTAGTGCTGTATTAACAAATAAACTTTTAAAATACGCGCCTTATGAGCAATTTGTTATCGCAATTAAAATATAAATTGTGGTTGGTCGATTGATCACGTGGTACTCTATACTTGATGCATGATAGGTTAGAGCTTCTTTCAATCGTGAAAGTGTGACACAGCCCAAATATAATTTTCGATCGTATGTATGGTACAAACAATACTACAATCAAAAGGAAATGTGTGAACGATTATATACGTAATTGTGGGTTAACTGTCATAAAGCGCCGGACATATTAGAATAACTAAGTAATTACATCGAGGTGAAATAATACATTTATGAAGGATCGAATAAAGCCGGTTAGTAATCATTTTACGTAATAAAATATATTTCGGGAATTAGACATTAAGAGATATATAATAAATTCAATCTACACATACGATATATACGAACATTATAATTAAGTAGTTCAAGCATGATTGGTTGAAATCGTTTAGAAGAAATGACTTTGATTATGTCGTCGTAATGTATAGACTAATATATAGATTATCAAACAATTTAATAATTACGAATAATTTTCTGTTAAAGATTTACTTTTTTACCTTTTACCTAACATATGTACTTGTATATACATATACTAATGAAAAGAAATTGATTTCTCTTGTCGCATATTTGATTGGAAATATTTTCGACGTCACACATTATAATTTGTACGTAGCCTACATATTTAAGAGTTTGGTGCAGATTATTAATTAAAGGTGCCATTCAAATATGCGCAAACGAATTTATTGATATATTTTCAATACGTATTTCATTTATTTTGTTGTTTACCAAATCTCGTTAGATGAAGCATTTCGTTAGATATTGTTTTCTTTCAAAATTATAATGTAAAGTATGGTCGCGCTTAATGGACACGTATTATACGTGTGCATATATGTATGTGAAAAAAAAACCAGAAAAAGAAACAAAAAAAAAACAAAAAAAAAAACAAATGAAAATAAATATTCATATAAATTTGTATATCATCGGTATATCATCGATATATCATTGTACATAATTAATGTTAATGTTATTAAGCACATAGAGGAAACGTTAACAGATACTTTTTACAGATTTGTACTTGAGGAAAGTTATAGATTATTTGATATAACATTCAAAATGGATTATGATAAGGTCGTAGGAAATTTGCGAGCGGTATTATTGTCCTCTAAGGGAGGTGTACCCATAAATGAAATAAACCGTAAGTTGGAAAATGTATAATATATCATACTTACTTAAATATATCTCTTCAAATTGACGCCATAATGATTTTTGGTTTCTTTTATAATAATACAGAAGATTTCAAAATAATCATTGGCGAAAGTATACCATATCACAAGCTTGGTTATCAATCTTTGGAAGCTTTCTTAAGATCAATATCTGGAATTAAAATAACTAATAAAGATGGAAAAACGTATGTAGAAGCTCTACCTAATGAAAAGTCTTGTCATCTTTCTAAACTAGTATCACGACAGAAGACTAGGAAAAAGGTTGCTTTCATTTGATACGATAACATAAGAGTTACGTCTAAGATACGATATGTTTTGATTATCTTTTTATGTATTATTTAGTCACGGAAAAGTTTCCATCAGAATTCAATGCCACGTCGAATTCCACGTTTAACCAAGAGGGTCATTAACTCTGGGAGAAATCGTAATGCAAATTCTTCCATGCTAAATAAACATTCGACCAGATATAACGCTGGTTACAAACAAGAAAAGTATATACTTTTTCTAATCATAGAATAAATTACAAAATCATGATAAGTTCTATATATATGAAAAAAAAAAAAAAAAAGAGAAAAAAATATGTGATTTATTATTTATTTAGGATCATACCTCTGATGCAAGTTCCGACAGGATATGCATCATCTATTTCTTCTTTAGAAAGACCCAGATATTTACAAGCAACTTCAGAATCATTTACTTCTCCTAGCAAAGTAAACACTTTATATCTGTACTTGATAATAATAATATTCTTTCAAAAATTTATTAAATGATTAAAATGAATCATTTATATTTGTAGAAATTGAAGGATAGAAAATCAAATGCTATTCAAATGATAATTAACCAAAATGTTAATAAATGTAACAACAATAACTTGAATAAAAACTATGGCAATGGTGGTGACAAGTCTTCTCAAAGTGCGATAACATGTAAAACAAAGGCAATGCAAGAACGTCTTTTACAAGGTTTAAGAGCTAGTAATAATGAAAAATCATCGTCTTCGAATATAAGCGGAAGGCTTATAATGAGTTCAAACATTCCATCATCCCATTCTCCTATAAGTAATAATGTATCAACGCCTTGTAATTCTGAAGTACTATCGCCATTATCTCCTGCCCAATTAATAGCAAACAAACAAACATCATCATTTTCGAGCACAGAAGAACCATTAACAATCTCCGTATGTAGTATATAACACCATATCTTTTTATTATTACACTTGTCTTATTAGAAATGATCTATAATTAATGTTTATTTGTTAATGTTTAGGTGCAAGAAACTAATCAGAAAGAAACAGTTTTGAAATCAATTTTGGTATTCAAAGAAGATCCAAGACATCAATTAAGTGTTTGCGCAAAGAATTTTAATTTGCCCGAACCTATATACAGGATATTACCACCAGATGCTAAAAGTCCAACAACGGTAATGGCTGCTATATATGCTCATGTCAAGGTACGCTATATCTTAATTATGAAATTATTCTTTTTAGTAATATATCGTTAATACACATGTATAGATAGGATCGTACGGATATAGTAATTATCCACACGATGCAAGTTCCAACGATGAAGCACAAAAATTAGCAGCTAAAATAGCATTGAAGGATCTTATTGATAAATTTGGTTCATTGTCTAACGTCACAGAAACTGTCGATAAAAAATTAATACAAAACCGTGTCAAAGAAATTGTCAATACTCACATGAATGGAGTTTTCAAAGATCAAATACCTGCATATTACAATCAAAAATACGGAGAGTGTTTACCTGCACATTGGCTTAACATCATTAAAGAATGCTCTGAGATTGCATTAGAGAAAGGTGCTGATAATTCTATTATTTTACAACGATGTAAGATTCAAACGGAAGAGGTACAGCAGCATTATTTCTATTTATTTCTTGTATATTAACAATTGGTGATTTTCCATTTTTGTCAAAAATTTGTTCTAAATTGTAGGCATGCCATTCCATTTCAACAAAATCAGATAAAATATTGTTGAATCCGATAGAATCAATAATACCAGGACAATTGCAATTGCCAGAAGATCAGTATTGGATCGTATACGTTAGTTATATCATGAGTGCACTTGATGTTTATGTTCGACTTGGTGGTCCTAATTATAGCGTAAGAGCTTAATACTAATTACAATTTTAATAATAATAATAACAATGATAATAATAATTAAGCAATCATTTGTAAATTTTAACAATTATTGACTTATTTGAACTTTATTCGACAATTTCCAGGACAAATTTGATATTATGTTATCTAATATGATGGAATATTATGGTAGAAGCCAATCTCCTGTTAAATCAGTCGAGATAGGAGGTTATTATGCAATATTCGAAGATGATTCTTGGCATAGAGTTCGCTGTGAAGAAGTCGACAGTATTACCGCCGGTCTTGTTACTGTCTCATTCATCGATCATGGCGATGTTGTTAAACGTTCCTTAAGCGATTTATACATATTAGATAAAATGTTTTGCAGCTTGCCGGCTCAAGTAAAATATTCTATAAAAACTATCAACTATAAATATATATATATATAAATATAGACAGACAACTATTTATTAGTTGTAATTTCTTGTTCCTTTTTTTTTTTTTTTTAGGCAATGCGCGTTTGTTTAAGTGGTTTGGAAGACTTCCGAGATTGCGAAACTGCTTTATTTCATATTGAAAATCGTTTACTTGGCCTTACTTTTTATGTCGAAGTGTTAAATTGTGGCTTTGATAAAGATGGTCCATATGCAACGGTTAACTTTTATGATACATCTACTCCAAAAGATATCAATTTAAATAATGAACTACGTGATATGATATTAGACGATATTAAAGCTTCACCTCAAATAAAGGTTGTAAATGATCATTTTTACTTAATTCTCTCTTAAGTTGATTATTCTAATATATTTGTACATTTATTTTCAGAAAGAACAAGTTATAGAAGTTTTGGTCTCGTACGTAGAAAAGAATGGCGATATTTACATTCAGATGCAAACAGAGGGAATGAAGTACTTAATTGGTTCGATAAATCATATGATGCAAACTGGACTAACTGAAGATATTTTGGAATCCAGTACAGTTATTGTTGTCGACAGAATGAGAAAATATCTTGTATCCGTCAATGGAAATTGGCATAGAGGAGAAGTGGCGAATATTTATCCAAATGGTCAAATTAAGATGTTCTTAATTGATGTCGGCGAAACAGTGATTGTCAATAAAGCCAGTTTATTGGATTTGAAATCTCTTTCTGATTTGTTAACTAACTTTCCTGCACAGGTTACATTTTTTCTTTTTTTTTTTTAATTTTTATTATATTATTTTTATATTAATATATTATAAATAATTGAGTAAATGTGTTTATTTTTCAGGCTATTAAAGTACATCTCCATAATATTGAGAAATCAAAATTTAATGAGAAGATGGTTTCTCGGTTAAGGAAACTTGTTCCACAGGGTCAACCGATTCTTATAAGGGTGATTGATTATTCGTCTGTCAATACACCATTAGTAGAAATGTTCAAGCGCATTCAACCTGATAACATGCTTGTTTCTATTCATACTACCTTACTTTACGAAGAACTCGAAAGGTAGGAAAAAATGAGGAATTATCTTATTTATTGAAACATGTACAAATTCGTTACTTTTTTTTTTTTTATTATTATTATTATTATGATTTGAATGTAGAACTATTGGAGATGGTAATAACAATGTAAAGTTGAGAAAACGTATTACGTCTCGAGTAGCAACGAATGAAAACGACGATATTATACAAACATTAAAGCCTCCGAAGATTACAGGAATTCGCGAATTTTTTGATGTACATGTTACAATGGCTGCCAATCCTGGAAATTTTACCGTTCAACCGCTCGATAACAAACAATCTTTTGAGGTATTTATTTCATCTCTATTGATTCATGTCATATATGTATTTGTATTATACTCATGAAAATATGAATGCAGGCAATGATGATCGAATTACAAAAAGTTTGTTCGACTTATCAAGGATTATATCCAACGATTGAATCGATTAAAGAAGGCAATTTTTATGCAGCTAAATGTAAAGATGGCAGTTGGTATAGGTAAATGTATAATAAATCTACAAAATCTACAAAATATAAAATTATATTCAAATGATGATATTTTCTAGAGCAAGCGTTATGAATATTATCGATGAAAATATGGTTACTGTATATTTCTGTGATTTTGGTGACGTATACATACTATCATTAGACAAATTACAACCCTTGGAAAGTAAGTTTTTAGAATTACCGTATCAAGCGATAAAGGCCAAGCTAGTTGGTAAGTCGTCATTTTTAAATAGACATAACATACTGAATCATATCTACAATTATTACAATTATTGCAATTATTAGGAATAAGGCCTATTAACAAGGATTGGTCGGTGGAAGATTGCATAAGATTTCAAAAATTGGTAGTAGAAAAGGATTTTGTATCTATAGTCATTGAATCGACTTGCGATGACAACAAAAATCCTCATGAAATTGTACTTGGTCTAAAATTGATAGACGTAGAGACATCAGAAGATATTTTCATTGATCAACTTTTAGTACAGGAAAATCGTGCTGTATTTATAGACTGAATTCATTATCCTAGTAAAATAAATAAGGATATAGTAATACCAAAAGTTATTATACATTTCTACATTGAAACAAAAATAATAATAATAATATACAAAAAATTTCAAAAAAAATGATAAAAAAATAAAAATAAAAATAAAAAATATATATAAAGAGGAAGGAAGGAAGGAAGGAAGGGAGAAAAATCTAAAAAAGAAAAAAAAATATTTATTAAAAGATTTCATAATTTTAATGATAAGAAGAGAGATATATGACTAGGAAAGTATTTTACATGGTTGTGTTTTTTCGTAATGTTTCATTCTTATAATTTTATGCTTCTTTTTTTTTTCTTTCTTTTTCTTTTTAGTGTATATATTTAACTAATTTTATTTTCTCTTATCTAACATATTTTCCGAGATTTTTCAATATTTCTCTTATAGGGAGAAGGAGAGAGAGAGAGAGAGAGAGAGAGAATAATGAATATATTATCCGGTATAAATATTTTTATTACAGAAATATATATATATATATATATATATATGTTTCTGTGAAAGACCGAAATTGAAGAATGTCAAGATTCACATGGTAAAATGTCAACGCGCGTATACCAAGTACGTCGGTGAAAGACCGACGACGATATACCAAGCGATCAGGTAAATCTTTTGACATTCTCCAATTTTGGTCTTTCACGGTAATATACGTATATATATATATATATATATGTATGTATGTTTGCTGAATTTATTAGGGCATAATATCATTTTTGAGCAAAAAAAATGAAAGATGGTTTTTGTTTTTCAAAACTAGAAAAGCTATTAGTATTGATTTTTGTTTTTATCTTTTTGTTTTGGGTATTATGCCTTAAAATAGATCTTTTCTTTATATATATAATTATGTTAAATATGCTATAGTGCTTAAACAACATTTCTCTCTAATTATATACTTTTGTTGAAAAGTTAAGATAAAGAAAAATTGATGAAGACTTTGAAGTACTTGTTAATTCAGTTATGATTTTTATAGAATTAATTCTGTAGTCTATGAAGAAATTTTTGGCCTGTAAAAGACTAAAGATATAATAAGTTGTTTCTAATCATTCCATTTTTCTTCTTGTTTAATTTTAATTAATAAGTTTAAAATTAATGTGTGCGTTGACAACAACAACAACAACAACAGTAAAAATGTTTCAGATTCATTTATTCTTATACTTTTAAAGAGATTGATTTACGGCACGATTAGTGATATGGTTGGGGGGTGGCTCTGTCCTGAGAAACAAAAGACACAGAAACTGTGTGCTGTTGACTCCAGAGGGACGATAACAAAAAGTCACTCGACTCGTAAAAAAGAGAGTAAAGAGATAAGAAAATATATTTAAAAAAAAAAAAAAAAAACAAAAAAAACAAAAGGTTTAAGATAACGTGAATTATTCCCTGAAACATTTTTTATGTTATGTGATCAGCTTAGCTTTGCATATGTATACAGAGAATACAAGTTATCTACAGGGTGTCTGAGGTTATATTATATATTTATATAACATTTTTTTCTTATTTTTGAGCGTACAATATTATACTCGCAATATTTCTATGAAAAAACCTCAAATATTCTGTGTATATATTTTATATTGTTTAATTAATACTAAAAATTATAGAATACATTTATTATATTATTGTTAATTTTCAAAATAATTACATGTTTATTTAGCTTTTTCTTTTTATTTTTCCTGTTACAATTTTTCATGATTTTGTTGGTGCTGTTATATTGATTGCGAAATTTTATTAATGTCTGCTGCTGCGTTTTTATATTTTAATTCAATAGAAATATTGGCTTTAAAGTGCCAACTTGTATCATTATACACGTTCTTTTAAATGTAACAATAGCAATTTAAACAATTTACAAGCTACATGATTTTTGCAATAAGAATGTAAGAATATATATATATTTATACATGTATGTGTATATATATTATATATACACATACAAATATAATTAATACAATAATTATTATTAATACATTCTTATTAGTTGTTAATAATATATTTTAAAGAACGTCGTATATATATATATATTATATATTACTTAAAATTTTCGCAATACGTAATA
>NW_015149110.1:208868-287169 GCF_001465965.1 Polistes dominula
AGTAAATAGGTAAAATTGTTATAATAGATTAAGTATACACGACAATGACGATGACGATCAACAACGTATTATTAATTTTTAATTTAAAATTTTGTTTATACATTTTTACCTTCGTGCATCCTTTCTTCATGTCACGTCACATACACACGCGCGCGCGCGTGCACATACACACTACACACATACACGTTCGAAAGGTCACTTCGCAAACGCCTTGCATGTAATTTTTTAAATTGTATCTATTTTGTTATTCTCTCTCTCTCTCTCTCTCTCTCTCTCTCTCTCTTTCACGCTCTCTCTTTCTTTTTTTCTTTCTCTCACGCTCTCTCTCACGCTCTCTCTCACGCGCTCTCTCTCTCTCTCTCTCTCTCTCTCATTTTCATATCATCGGTTTTACGACACCATTTCCTTCTCTCATATTCAGTTTTGGCCTAACTTGCCTGACAATGCCGGATACTTACACACTTACAACGTGAGCGATTACTTGTCTCGCGGATCATCGGTGGGATAATGATTACAGAACAAACTTGGACCATGATGCTGGATAGCGATGTCACTGGCATCAACGAGTAAGTTTAATTTTATTATAATTAATTATTAAGTTATTAGCAATTTATATTATTGTCTCTTGGTATGACCCTTCCTTCTTAACAGACTGGCTATTTCACCGAGAAAACAACTATGGATCAAGGCAGTGAAGAAGTTGACTTCTGAAAGATTAGGAAGGGAAGGACTAGCTGCTTGGGAGACTCCTAAACTAGATAACGACGACCCGGAACTGGGCGATGATACCAACGATGACGCAACCAACGATGAAACTCAAATCTCAACGGATCCTGAAGCTCTTTTAGCTGAAGCTGCTGTGCCCGAAGATGAAGCTCAAATTCATCGAGGTAGACGATGAAAATAAAATTACTATCACAAATATTATCTCTAATAAAAATTTTATATTGCCCTTTTTATTTTATTCCTAGCAAATTTTGCTATAATATGTTCATGTAATAATATTATCCAAGAAGAAGAAGAAGAAGAAGAAGAGAAGAAGAAGAAGAAGAACGACTACTTGCGTGTAGCATGTTAGATTACTCCAATATATTCCGACGTTCTATATAAAGAGACATAAAAAGATTGATATTTTTAGATGTCTTCAAGAAAGGGGTGCTCTATAAGGGGATATTCTGTCCTTCGTTGACCAACAACTTTCACAGTAAACAATTGGAGACCTCGTATCTTCATTACTCAAATCGACAACGACAAAAAGCATTAATCATGCTTAATATCGTCGATCTTGGACTAAAGGTGAAAAATAAATAATTTGATTTTATTTTGTTTTTTATTTCCATTAATACAGGATGATGATTGTATGAACGTACACCGATAGGATTTTTAATGACTCTTTAACGTACCTTCATACAATATCGTTCCTATGTGTTTTCATAAATATATAGGTATACATTGAACAGAAGAAATTTCATTAAAGAATAAAATGAATCAATATATTTTGCCTACAGATCGCTTTAGTTTCTATCTGGCTTTGGAGAAGAGAAAAGAACAGCGGTGGTCTCATTGAATCGTTATCATGGGCATCGTGTTGTATAGCTGCTAATCTTATGGTCTGCATTCTAGGATGGTGGAGATGTTTTTCGAACAATTATTTATACTGGGCCTCGATATTTACCTGGTTATTAATCAATTCGCAAGGTTATTCTATTACTCTATTGAATTTGTAATTATTTTTCTTTGAACGTATTCGCGCGCACACCCCGTTTATATTTATTTATTTATTAAACATCTCTCTCTCTCTCTCTCCCTTTCTCTCTCTCTCTCTCTCTCTCTCTCTCTCTATCTCTCTCTCATTCTCTCCCTCTATATATATATATATTTTCAGTTTTAACGTGTACATCAGAGAGTGGATCTATAGAGAGTAACTCTGTAATATCATCATCCCTGATATCGATTGATTCAATATTTTTGTTCGTCGTGGCAAAGCTTTGCTCCAATGACTCGAAGTATCGAGTCAGTTTAGCGAATCGAACGAATGTTCGTTCGACCGTGGAAAGAAGGTATTAAAGCGACCAAACTCTGTATTTTCGCGTCTCTCTTTCTTTCTCCTCTCTCATTCTCTCCCATTCTCTCTCATTCTCTTTCTAGCTTCATCATCGATCGACACTTTTACGTTTTAACTACCGCCTTTAATAGAATGTTAAGAAAATATCTAATTGGAGCATGTCAAGATCCAATTTTGTTTATTTTTTTCTCGTCGCTTATTTTTGTTTATTCCCTTGACAGGTTTTATTGGAGCTGGACTAAACTTTTCGTCGCAACAACGCTTGATGTGGTACATCTTATTTGTAGTTTATGCACCTTATGCTATGTTACCTCTTCCTTTGAGATGGTGCGTCCTTGCTGGTTATGGTACAGCCTTTACACACATGGCGATGGCTGGTATTAGTTTATTGCACGATACCACATATGTAAGAGATTATTATAATCATTATTGTCAATATTGATTATCTAATACCACGATACCCCCTATAAACTATATACCCTATAAACTATATACCCTATAAACTATATATATATATTTAAATCTTCATCTAATGAATATAGTTACAGGATGTAACGTGTATCGTACGTATGCTAACAACCAATGTACTCCTTTATCTTGCTGTCAATCTCGCAGGAATGTATACGAAATATTTGACGGACAGAGGTCAAAGACAAGCATTCTTAGAAACTCATCGTTCGATGGAAACTAGACAGCGAACTCAGAATGAAAATAACAGACAGGAAAAACTGTTACTTTCTGGTGAGAAGACCATTGATTATTATAAATAATATTTCAAGCAATTGAATCTTTGTTTAGGCCATCTATTATAGAAGACAAGTATTACCGATCTTTTTTCATCGATAAGATTCATATAAAGTCAAGTTATAAGTATATCTTTTCAAAGAAAAACAAAAAATATCTTAATAGGGATAAAAATAATGTTGTTCATTTTAATAATTACATAAATTACATGCATATATTTATAAGCAAACACGAGTAGTCTAACGGCAAATCTACTCGTGACCGGTCTCAATAATCTGTATTAAATATTATATCTTTTTTTATGTTACATACATAGAGGGATATAAATAATACATAACGCGATATAAACGTGGTAGCTATGAGGCGACCGCGAAGCTCGCTAGTGCGTGTAACTTAATGTTCAGTTGAGCGTTTAAAAGGGTCACTAGACACTTTCGGTCGATTGCTCGACAGATTATCCATCCCAACGTTCGCAAGCATCGTTTTGTTGATATACGTCAATATATGTTTGATTACTTCATGTTCATCTTTTTACTTCATTGATACAAAAAAGAAAGAGGAAGAACAAAGTCAAGCAAAGCAAAGCAAAGCAAAGCAAAGCAAAGGACGACTTGAAGCAAATTATGCAGGCATCTATCTATGACATAGAAACTGATTCTTAAATATATGTAGATTTATTTATTTTCAGTTTTGCCAGATTTTGTAGCGAAAGAAATGATAAGCGATATTGCTCGTGAAACAGCTAGGGGAGGTACAATATCTTTCACGCCCAATCAATTTCATAGAATTTATATTCATCGTTACGAAAACGTTAGCATTCTTTTTGCCGATATCAAAGGATTCACTGGTACGATTTGTTATCAATTTGTTTGAATAAATTTCTTATAAATAAATGAAATCATGTATATATTGTCTATTTAGCATTAGCTAGCCAATGCAGTGCTCAAGAATTAGTAAAGGTTTTGAACGATCTATTTGCACGTTTCGATAAACTCTCATCGGAGAATCATTGTCTTCGTATAAAACTTCTTGGAGATTGCTATTATTGCGTGTCCGGGTTACCAACAGCTAGAAGCGATCATGCTCATTGTTGCGTCGAAATGGGCTTGTATATGATCAAAGCCATTCGTGATGTACGATACACGACCAAGGTATCGTACATTTCATTTTCTTTCTTCATTCTGTCTTGGTGATTGCTGATCAATCAATAATGCTGAATACTTTTCTTTTCAACAGGTAGATTTAAACATGAGAATAGGTATTCATAGTGGTTCGGTATTGTGCGGAGTTTTAGGACTGAGAAAATGGCAGTTTGATGTTTGGTCGTACGACGTAACTTTAGCCAATCATTTGGAAAGCGGTGGCATACCAGGGTAAATAGCACTAATCCAAAAGTTAGTTAGCTTTTATACACTTACCTTTGTTCTTCTTAATGTCTCTTTATTGCGTATTTATTAGGAGAGTACATATATCGGTGGACACATTGAAGTGTTTAGACGATGTTTACGAAGTTGAGCCGGGCAATGGCGTAGAGAGGGATAATTATTTGAAGGAGAGAAACGTTGAAACATATTTAATTAAACAAATAGAACCTCAAAAATCGAGAAGAAGATATTCCTCGCGTCCAAAAATTTGGAATGAAGAGGATGGGCATAATAAAGGGAAGAGAAGTTTCAAAATTGGTAACCCATTGTCGAGTAACAGCAATAACCCTAATACTTCACAAGACGAAGACGCTGCGGTTGACTGGACACCTGAAATACCATTTGAAAATGTTTATATCATTTGTCTTTGTCAACCATTTTAGGTTCAGGTCATATTTTTCTCTTTCTGTTAATATCATTTCATATTGTATTATTGTAGTTGAACAATGCTACGTCTATCAGTAACTTGGAATCAGAATACTTGGAAGATGAGAATGGTGTTGCTAAAAGTACTAAGGCTGCTACTGAAAAAGAAACTGCAAGCAATAAAAGAATGAGGTCAGCCAATATAAATGCTTGGACTTTACGTTACAACGACGAGAGTCTTGAAACTAAGGTTACTTCATCTGTTTGATTTTCTTTGAATATTTATCTAAACGTGGCAAACTAAAGTAATATTGTTGTATTCGTTGTTATTGAAACAGTTTGGGCAACTGCGAGAGGACATGTTCAAATCAAACATGATATGTTGTTTCGTAATTTGGCTCTTCATCGCTATCTGTCAGGCCATCATTTTACCAACGTAAGTCTACAAACAATCTATAATTAATTGATTAATATAAATAGAAAGACTAAGAAAATTCGCTTATATCTATATCTATATCTATATCTATATCTATATATACATGAGCTCATATTTGATCATACAAATTGAATATGTTCATGTTAGTTGCATAATCTTGCTGATCTGCCTACTAACTACAACAGCCATTTTGATGGCATCATCGGTACTAGTTATGGCCGAAGAGTTCAAAGGGATGCCATTATACCTTCAACATGCTTCTTCTATGTTAGTTCATAATAAACGACATCGTACAATTTTTATATGCGGAATTATCAGCCTGATGGCACTGACATCGATAGTAGGAGTGACAGTGTGCCCTATACAAACTAGACAACATCCAGAAGTATTGGTACTCGAACAACAGCAATTAACAACTGCTACAACGGAACAACCAGGATCGACAATATCAACAACAACAAAAACAACAACAACAACAACAACAACGGTTGGCCTTGACAAATTTATTTTAACGTTTTTAGAAGCAGCGCTTCAAGACGAGTCTACCCAAGTGGCTGACAATCGAACGGTAACTCATGACTCTGGCGATATTAAAGTCAAATTAACTAGGCTTTTCAATGGTAAAACAAGCTCGAGCCAAGGTCATAATAGAAAAGAATTCTTCAGGTTTTATAAATATGAGCAACATTATGTTCCTGGACTTCGAAGACATTATCGAAGATTTGCTCGTAAACGTGCCGATGATGATATGATCTTGAGGAAAATTCTTTCGATCCCTGAAGATCCTATGCATAACCAACAATTTCCCTATACAAATGTTCACGAAGATTATATTGACAACTCCTCCAGCTGCATTCGTTCTGAATACATCGTTTTTACTTGGATTCTATGTCTCATTGCATTAGCATCGGCTCTGAAATTATATTATTTAGTTAAAACAGCTTTAGCTACGGCTATTGTCTTGGTTTATGCTGTATTGATACTCGTTGTCTATAAGGATTTATTTTCCGATGGACCCGATCATAACAATACGTGAGTTTTTCATTATTTCGTTAAAAAGTTTCATTTAAGATAACCCAAGTGTATATATTCAATATTTGACATATTGTTACATATTAATCAGTACATCAATACCGCTCTCTGCACAAATGTTGGTCTTCCTAGTAGTATTTCTCGTAATGGTAACTTATCATGGACGATTGGTAGAAGTAACATCTCGATTGGATTTCCTTTGGAAGCAGCAAGCTGAAAGAGAACTCGGTGATATGATAGAATCCCGTCATAATAACATGCAATTACTGAAGAATATTTTACCCGATCATGTAGCTCATCATTTTTTAACTCAAGATCGTGCTCCGGAGGTAAATACGTCTAATTAATTAAATTAATTAAAATTAAATGAGATTATTTTGATTGTAAATATATTTTTAGGAACTATATTCTCAATCACGCGACAAAGTTGGCGTTATGTTTGCCAGCGTACCAAACTTTACCGAATTTTATTCGGAAGATGTTAACAAGGGAATGGAATGTATACGTCTGTTGAATGAAATTATTGGTGAGTTTGTGTGAGGGATCATTCAAATATATATATATATATATATATGTAAAGCGTTGTGTATTATAATTAATAATACGTATATACATGTGTATTTAGCTGATTTTGATGAACTTCTCGATGAAAATCGTTTTCATTGTATTGAAAAAATCAAAACTGTTGGTGCAACTTATATGGCAGCGTCCGGTTTGAATCCGACACAAAATGTAAGATTTTCTTTTTCAATAAATATTTTCTATGTAAATATATTCATTTACAACGATTATTAACGATGAAATATTTTCTTTAGGAGAAGAATAAAGACGATATGGAACATTTGTGTAGATTGGTAGATTATGCAGTTGCAATGAGACTTCGTTTAGAGGACGTGAACGTTCACTCATTTAATAACTTTGATCTGAGAGTTGGTATCAGTTGTGGACCATTGGTAGGGGGAGTTATTGGGGCAAGGAAGCCAGTATTTGATATTTGGGGTAATACGGTTAACGAGGCATCTCGCATGGACTCGACCGGAGTTATGGGAAAGATACAAGTTCCTCAAGAAATTGCAAGGGTAATTAATTTGTTTAGTTTCATTTAACAATGATTAACAATGGTTAATAATAATACATTCTATAGAAAGATAAATCGATCGTCGAAAATCTTCTATTAATTGTAGTTTTTGGAATCGAGAGGATATCAAACACAAAAACGTGGATTAATCGAGGTAAAAGGTAAAGGTACTATGGAAACATACTTTGTTCTTGGAAAAGGAACGTTAAATCAAGAGACTACAACCAGACATAGAAGTACTTGCCGAAGTTTGGCTGCTGTTGTTTACGGTGTAGTGCAGGCTCGTCGTAAGCAAATGAGAGCTTTGAGAAGAACTTAAACAGTTTTACAAATCATATGTACATAAATAAGGTCGAATTTAGCACGGCTGACCTGTTGTTAAAAATCCAAAAATTATCGTGCATTATATCTCTTTTGTTGAAACATTTACAAAAAAAAGATTTACATTTATACCCCAGATCGCGTTACGAGTTGTGGTATTTCTTCAATAAACATATATCTGTTTCTCCAATGAAAAAGCAATTATATATATACATATATATATATATATATATATAATTTTCCTCCCTCAGGTGAGTTGAAATTATTAAAAAAAAGAAAAAGTTTTTATTGGGTGGGGGTGTACAATCAATAAAAATTCTGATTTTTTCTTTTAAATTAAAGGCTAGCGTTGTTTACAATTTCAAATGTACAGATAAACAAATTCTCCATAAATGTATATTACATTGTTATCGTAAACACGAAAATTATAATTGTAATAGTAATAATGATAATGACGGTGACAATGATGGTTGGCAATGATGACAATAATGGACAATGAAATATTAATAGTAATAATAATAATAATAATAATCATGGTTACGATAATAATAATAATAATAATAATAATAATTATAATAATAATCATCATCAATCCTTAAATAATAACATGATAATAGAAATAAAAATAATATAATAATAATAATTGTAAAGACATGATCAAGGCTAACTACGATAAATGATCTTTCATTATTATTAAAAGATCATTTGGATTCCACTGTACACTTTTACATTATTTTTCTTTAATAATAATCTACTTACAGAGCTGTAGTGTGTATCAATAATTAATATTACAATTTAAAAACTAATTATATTATAGAAGAGAACGTCGTCACGACACTTAGGAGGGACCTCGCAATATTATTTGACCACTCGACAAATCGACATTGTTTCTTTTATTATTATTTTATTGATCATTATTATACACTAATAATATATCAAAACTGTTAATATATAATTAGTCATTTTTTGCACAATCTTCACAAAGGAAAAAAAAGAAAACAATGGACGATATCTCGAAGGGTCAAATTTATCTTTCTTCGAAGTTGTGTGTGTGTGTGTGTGTAAATGTGTGTGTGTAAATGTGTCTTTGTTTAATATATAAAGGCACTGTACACGTAAAAATACAATTTAGAAGGGCGCTGCTAATAGCAGTTGGATGTTTCCACTCATTCTTTTCACCCCTGTCATCTTTTATTTTCTTTACCTATAACTTTTAAACAGTAAAACACGTGCCTGTTTAAAAATATCAATCCATTTTCTCTTAATTTTGTTTAAAATGCTACATGCTTATTAATAAGGGAGTAGTTTCCTTTATTTCTAACTGCATTGGTCAAAACTATGTGTAATTTATGTACTCTTATATATTTCTTTTTTAAATTTATTTACGTTTATTATAATTATTTTCTCTTCCTTTTTCTATATTCTTAAGTTTAGGTTTATAGATTGACTACTACTGTTTGGGTGCACAGAATTCACGGTAACTATGTATAAAGATTAAGAGGAAACACATCGTAGTGGTTTTTTTTCAATGCTAATCAGAAGTTAAGAAAACACTCCTGCTGCTCTTAGGTGGGAATATTTCTCTCTCTCTCTCTCTCTCTCTCTCTTTCTCTCTTTATCACAATTTGGCAGTGAATCGTTCTCTCATACAGTTTAAAACATAGTTCTCACACATATTCGCTTATATGTATTATATGGTTCTGCGTGTTTATTTTTTTTTCTTCTTTTCCGCCTATTTTTCTTTTTCTTTGTTTGTATTACACAGAGATGAATTAGAAAATATCGTTTTACGTTTTTATATCTTTTTTGCTCATAGAGAAAAAATAAATTTTTATATGCAAGTCGGTTTTCACATTGTTACTTTTATTTATGTTGGTGTAAAACTTAAACTTTTGTACACGGTTGTAGCGAAAATATTTTCTTTCTTTTTTTTTATTTTTTTTTTATTTATTTATTTGTTTGTTTGTTTGTTTTTTTGTATGTCTCTCTCTCTATTCACTCTTTCATAATTATCCTTTTTATTTTGTTTTGTCATTTTTGTTCTCTCATAACTATCTAATCTTTTTATACGTACAATGGAATTCAAAGCTCTATCAGAATATCTTGTAAGATGATTTTAGTAAAAAAGTTTCTTTTTCTTTTGTTTCATTTGTTAAACATTTGGAAATATTTTGTTTCATCAATCATATAATGTATTCGTGATTATTATTATTATTTTTGTTTTGAATGGCAAGCTTTACAAAACCAATGAGATATTCTCTAAGGATATTTTCTTGATATCAAAATACAAATCTTTTGCATGATCTGTACACAGCGAGATGACGATGACCATCATTACAGTCACGTGCAAGGTATTTCATAATTTAAGTTTTCAAATTATTCGTGAGGTGTACAAACAGTAATCCCACCATTTACGCGGAATTCAGGGATACCCTAGGGTTATTTATCTCATTATCTATACATATTTAAGAATGTGGAACGGATTCTTATTTCAAACCAATTTACTCACGTAAATCGTGGAATTATTGTATATGTATGTATATATATATATATATGTGTACCTACGATTTTTTTCTTGTCAAATATTTCATTGGAAAACTTATACAATATACGCGTGTATTTTATAATTATTTAAAAAATGTAATCCGAGTAGTATCAAATTTTAATTATGGTATATTTCTATTCGAGTCAATGAGTTATTCTCTTGTATTCATTACTAATTTTGAATACAATTCTAGCTGTGTTAATAGCCAGAACAAGCTAAGAAAAAAGAAACATTCGAAGCGATTTTTCAAAAACAAAGATATCATCACGTAGTCTCTCCGAATATATATATATATATTGGGAAAAATATTCATCCGAATTACTGACACTGAAAAACTGTAGCGTATCACATGAAATTCTAGCCAATAATACCAAAAAAAAAAAAACAAAAACACAACTATTATAAAAATAATTTCAAATTAAAATAATTCAATTTTATGATAGAAATATATGCTAAATAAATATCCAACATATTTTTTATGTCCAAATTTTATATCACTTGCTTCTGAGACATTTGCAATATAATTAAACAATGACAACGATAATAATAATAATAATAAAAATAAAAAGAAGAAGAAGAATACAATGTATATATGAATCTTAATTCGGAATTAGAGCATTTTTAAAAGCAGTAAAAACAATCGATTGTAGTTTGCTTTTCTTTTTCTGTTCTTTTATATATCTCTAGTTTTCATATTAAATATATATATATATATGGAAAGAGATATCATTCCTAATAAACAATAATCAAAGTGTTACTAAAATTGCCGATACAATGATTTTCTATTAACAACAGCCAATATATTATTATTGCTTGAGATCAAAGTTTTTCGGTATTTCATTGAAATATAAGCAATACAAATGATTTTATTATACACACAACTATAGCATTAATTGTTTGCCAAAAGAAAAACGAAAAAAGAAGAAGAAAAAAACCAAAATCTTGATATATTTATTTGACCAAAATCCTCTATAGCGTTCGTTTATATGAATATTAGTTTAGTTTAAATCTGGTCGATGCGTATAAAAGTGACATTTGTAAAGAGATGTTATTTTTTTTTTTGTTTTTTTTTTTTGTTTTCTACTATTCTCTTTCTTTTTCACGGTGGACTAGCGTTTCTATTATTTTAAAAATACATTGTTTATATTATTTTGTTTATGATCGACACCAAACACCTCTTTCTCTGTCCATCTTCTTAATTTTCATGAGTTCTTTTCATTTGAAATTCACTTTGTTTCTCATATTTTCGTGAAAAATACAAAATACAGTTTCGACGAATTTGTCAATTGCTTATAATTACATAAGTATTTTCTTCTTCCTTTCTTTCTTTCTTTATTTATTTATTCATTTATTTATTTATTTCTGGCACGTACGGATGCACTCAATTAAAAAAGAAAAAACCGCCGCTATGAATTGACGAGATTGTGAAGAAGAAGGTACGTGTTTTCTATATTAATAAACTCCTTCATTTGCAATGATATTATCATTAGACGTTAGTAAGTAACTGTAAAAATGAATGAGAGTTTTTTCTCCATTTATACAATGCCACCACTCTCTTATAATAGTTTTTTGTTTTCAATAATTTTTCAATGAAGAGTGGCCCGCAAAAAACTGTTATACATTTTTTATGATAAATTGTGCATCTTAATCATCTTAAATGTTATTAACCTTAATTATTAACCTTTTATTCATTAATTACGAATTTATAATGAACACTTAGTCAAGCACTTCAAATCTTGCATGTTTACATTAGCAACGTGACAAATTATAATAAACTGTTGTTAGGAAAAAGAAACTTAAACTTTCTCTCAAAACTTTATAACACTTTATGTGGACCACACTCTTTGAAACATTTCAATGAAGAAAACAATTCAACTCTCGACGTATATTTGGACATAAATAATATATAAGTTATCATAATATTCCAGGCAGTCAAGATTAGAACATTAAAGTGGTTAAAAATACCACAAGAATGATTTCATCTAAATCAATTGAATAATATTCATAATAATGATGAAAATAAAAATAATATAATCTCTCTCTCTCTCTCTCTCTCTCTCTCTCTCTATATCTCTCTCTTCTTGACGGTACCTACCAAACATACCAAGGTAGTACCACCAATTTTTCAAACAGTTTTATCATTTTTTCTTTTTTTCTTTTTTTCTTTCAATTACATTAATATTCTAATCAATTTAAAAGTAGTTAACAATGGCTAAGTATAATAATAATAATAATAATAATAATAATAATAATAGTAGTAGTACATGTGAATTCAAACTATAAGAATAAATAAGAACGTTGTACTCCAACATAAAGTTCATTGTGGCAGTGAAATGTTCTCATGCAAATTCATTATTCCATTAACTCATTTTCATTTGATTCATTTTATCACTAAATTGAGAGAGATCTATTAAAACAAAATGAATGAATGAATGAATGAATTATATATAAGGTCGAAGAGAAAATCACTTAATCGATCATTTTCAACTATGTATGCTATCATGAACATTTCATAAGAATGCAAGAGGAGATCCTTTTTCCATTTTTGTTTATCTCTTTACCCCTCAGATGTTTATACTAAACATTATTAATTCTAAATTTGAATTTGGTAACTAATATACAAGCGCGTGCTCCTTCGTTATCGATTTTCCTCTCCAACCTCACACATACGTTCAATTAATTTATTATTGAAAACAGTCTTTTATCAAATTTAACAATAGAGAACCAATACCCGAGAGCTTAGAGAAATTCAATTAAAAAATTAGCAAATTTTTCCAAATTTCAAACATGATTATTCAAGTTATTATTACCTACTATTATTATTCCTATTACTATTACTATTACTATTACTATTACTATTACTATTACTCTATTATTATTCTTATTATTATAATTATAAATATAGTAAAGAAAGATTAAAAAGAGAAAACTATTACAGTTATATTCGTGGTAAAGATTATCTTCCATTTTGTTCATGATTATTGATATTTATATTTATGTATGTATCATCGTTGTCGTCGTTGTCACTATTTTTAGTTTCTTTTCTTAGCTCTCAGGTACGTTGTGATTACTAACAAATTCATTATTAATAATTACATTAGTTATATTGTATATATATATATATATAGTGTATATATAAACACAGAAATTGTACTATCAAAGTCACTGTAAAGTGCCTAAGAAGTCCAAATATCTGTGCTGCATGTAACCTCAGGAGGATTGGTTAGTCTGTCCTGATAACGAAGGAGCATTTAATGACGTGTGTAAAGTAAATCCATCGTAAACGTCCATCAAATCTCTCATTCTGTATTCTTCCAAACAAACGAATCCATCCAAGGAAGGTGCCTGTTTGCGCGCACAATCCATACAATGAACTACATGACGTTTCTCTTGTTCACGTATAAATAAAATATTAAAAACTTCAATCTGCAAAAGAAAGAACAAAAGAATCAAATAAATATACTTACAATGTATCTATCTCATGAACTGGAACTCATGATTTAGAAGCTTTTAGTGAAATTCTTACCTCGCATTGTCCACAATAATGAGATGCTTCATTCTTTCCACGTCCATGAAATCGAACTTCAACGCCTTTGCTTTTTACAAATTCTAATATTAAACAACACTGTCTCATTGTCCTTAAGAGACAATTTTTAATCAATTCGAAAAGCCTTAAATCCGATACTTTAATGTTCCTAGCTAAATTCCAAGATAGGTGGACCATTGGCACTATCGATTTGAAGGATTGTAATTTGTTCCATTCATAACGTTCTATAGCCAGCTGATATTGACGAGCAGTTAAAGGTCCTACATTCCAGGCAATATTATTACACCAACCTACTGCTTGCACCCAATGTACACAACCTAATGAATAATGAATAATAAATAAGACCACATTATTTCTATTAGAATTCAATGGATAGATAGTAGATGTGGTGGTAGTAGTAATTTTGCAAATTACTTCAATTATACAATTCAATTTACCAGCATTGACCCAAACGAGATCTCCTGGTTTTTGCAAAAACCTATAAACAGGAATGTTTTCTTCATATAAGTCTTCTAGCGAAGGCCACCAGCTACCGTGAAGGTAATTGATATTATTACGTTCGCATAGGGAACAAATGACACCCCAATAAGCATCAGGTACAGCAAACCATTCACAATCGCCTGGTCCGATATTAATATTTATTGAACAGAAATTATTATTTTCTTGATGTCCAGGTGTTCTACTTCCAGGAACCTGTAACAAGAAAACAGATAATAAGACACAAACAATATATATATATCTAAATATCTAAATATCTAAATATATATTTAGAGGGAGTAAGAAATACATTTGATTAACTTGAAGAAAATACCTTCATATATAATTGCACGGTATTCATTCCCAATATAACATGACCAACATGACTGAGCATGTTGCCAGCTGAGACAACTCTAGCAAAAGCAGGTAGCTTAATGAGTTCTTGCAATTGATTTTTCCACTTTCTTTCGTCGGACAAGTCAACATTGGTCCCAAAACGTAACATTTTCGAACCTGGCCGACCGGAAAGGCCAAATGTACTACTACTTTTCTTTCGCCTAACAGCGCCAGTACTATCTTTCGAATCTGAATCCGATAAGTTCGATGTATGTATACCCTGAGACTTTTCACGTTCTTCCTTCAAACTTTCTTGAAAACTCGAAGCTTGATATTGAGCATATTTAGCTATAGTTGTATGACTTCGATGACTAATACAACCCCAAACTTTTTTCCCCACTACCGGATCCCAATTCTCATCGCTCGTCTGTTGGACTTGTGTTCTAACTTCGATACCATGATCGGGATTAGTTTCTACCAATGTTTTAGTCGAGAATAGACCCAAGTCCAATTTAAGAGCAGCCGCCATACTACGTATTACAGCTATAGGATGTTTCAGACAAAATTCTTGTAAATGCGGATTGAATGCATCCTTCTTATTTTCTAAATAGATACTAGGCGTAGGCGGTAAAAGTTGCTCCCTGGTCAATTTTTGACTAGGAGGTTCCGGCGGTGCCGGTGGAGGTGAACGATCACTCAAAATAGAACAATTTGGAACTCCCTTTAATCCTTGGCCCTTACACATTTCGATGACAGTTTTAGCATCCATTTCTATGCTTAATTCTTGTTCCGATTGTGACTCGCACAAACTCTCTAATTTCAAAACAGGTTCTGCTGTTCTTGTTATTAAACATTCACTTTTATTTGTACTAGAAGTTGCCTCACATTTAATAGTTTCTACTGCGACTGTGTTAGATGCTGCTTTAGACTCCTTTTTATCGAACATATCTACTATATTGGAGGTAGACGATGGTTGATGAACTTCATCCAACTTTTCTAATTTCACTTGATTTTTCTTATCAGAATTTTCTTCCATATTTGATGGGGAAAATGGACCGGAACTCAATGTACCATTGTTCATGATAATGCCAGGTGGTTCCTCTTTGACATCCAAATCTTCCGAACCAAAATGTTTTAATAAGTCTTCTGCCAATGACGTGGCCAAATCTTTCTGAGACAACAAGGCTTGCAATTCTTGATCCGTAACACCTAAATCCTTATTCCCTGCCGAACCTTCGGGATAACTACTCGTCGTCGAAGAGATCTGAGGATAGCCTTGTGCTCCGTATTGATTAGATTGATACTGATTATTGAATTGACCGCTCTGACTTGTTAAATGTCTTTGAGGATAATTAGGATCCGAAGCAGATTTGTAAGGCATCCCAGGGGTTTGCGTGTTACCCGTCGCTACACTATTGTAGCCTACATTTGAATCGGAAAATCCTGTTTGCAGAGCTACGGTTCCTCCTTGTTGCAACTAAAATGATATAATATTGAGAGAAATAATGTTTAAATAATATTCCAATAGCGCGTGATTGTTCTACGATTATTATTATTATACTGTATGATTGTGTGTGACTCAAACAATTCAAATCAAATGTTAGAACGATAATAAAACAACAACAAGTCACAGTACACCTTTCTTTCTCAGAGTTAGTCAGTTTGCTTAACATTTGCTAAGTTAATGTTAAAAAAATGTCAACATTGCGTTGTTGTAAACACAACTTCACGACAGTTTAAGTCCTTGTTATAATAATACAAAGCATATTCGCGCGCGTATACATGAGCCGCCTATTTTGAAAGTGGCGGCATAACATAAACTCCATTTATGTTCGAATCGAGATATTCAAGGGTTTGCGTTTCAATTTGCTTAAGTGTATCCTAAGAGTGTTCCAATTTATAGTTTCAATTAAAATAGTGGCAATTATTAAGTGAATAAAATATGGCCTTCCTTTTCTAACCACGAATGGAGTTAGGCCATTGTCAATATCAACTATTTGATTTGTTATAAGATTTCAACAAAGGGACACTTGACTCCATTCAACATAATTTAAGATGCTTCCAATTGAAAAAAAAACAATACTCAATTTATTGTACATATCTTGAAAACACTTCAGAAACATAATTGATGCGATTGAAAACAAATTTTTCAACTACACAACGTACAAAATGACAAATATAACCTACAAAACAATTTACTACTCATCTACATTTTGTGTGTGTGTGAAAGGGATTTGAAGAAATCATATCACCGGAACGATATATTACCCGACCGACGTGCTAATAAATTCAGGATTTTCCAATTTTCATTCTCATTCATTGATGTCTTATAGAAAATTTCATACGTGATTGTTTATTTCTGATAAAACACATCCAACATATTTTTAAGTAGTTTATTCATTCTTCATCAGAATTCTTGACCCTTGTTTCAAAATTGCGTCTTCTAATAATTTTGTTATCTCATTTTATATTTACAATAAAGTATTATCATATTTACTAGAAATATAAGCAGCAACCTCAAATGCTTTATTGATACATAACATAAAATTATTGTACAATAACAACCACCACCAGGTGCAATCGGAAATTAATAAACAATATGATTTCATATTGATTTGAAATATATTAGTAAGAAATTGCTTCAGAATGAAAAGATCATGTAAAAATGTAACTATTACACTTTCAAAATGAGCGGCCCCCATTTATGTATATATATATATATAAAATTCGGATATAATATAAGTAATATTTGTTTGTTACTGGTAAGTCGTCATAACGTTAGTTTTAAACATTCGAGAATACGATTGTGATAAAATAGTCAATAGAAACAAATAAATGCTTTTAGCCACATTTCGTAATGAGGTCAGTCAATCCAATAAGTGCAAATAAAATGTCAGAGATGACAAAATTATTAAACATCTGGGCTTTCTCATCGACGAT
The DNA here is from genome assembly GCF_001465965.1 of Polistes dominula. The sequence continues at coordinate 226,180 of NW_015149110.1, forward strand.
AAATCAAAGTTATCTGGTACCACAAAGCGATGATATTATAGGTAGGTAGAGCTTTGATAATGCTGTACAGATGCAAGAAAATGTAGTCACGCACCACACACACAACATTCAGTGCTTAAAACCTGAACATGTCAAGTATTGAAAGCAAAAGGAGGGTGGTGGTATAAAGCGAAGTACTAAAATTTCATTTTTTCAAACTGAACATTTTGATCAATACACCACGATTTGTTAATTTCATTTAATTTTCCTTAATATGTGTAATATAATGAAATAATAATGAAATAATAATGAAATAATAATGAAATAATTTTCTTTTACATTTCTTATATTAATCTGTGTTCAATTATATTTATAAATTAAAAATTGAGAAACATTGGAAGAACATTTGATCAATTGTTCGAGTCACTTAAATGACTTAAGAGTATAAAGGAGAATATGACGACATACGGGTTGCTGAGGAATGCCATAATTTTTGATAACACCAGGTTGTCCTGGTGGCTGTCCATGAGAATAAACGGTGGGATATCCCGGTTGTCCTGGCCTAAGTCCTCTCTGAGCAGCTTGTTGCTGTTGCAATCTGATTTGTTGTTGATGCTGTTGCATCAATCTATATTGATGCTGAAGATGCATAAGTAAAGCATGTTGTTGTGCGGATAAACTACTTGGATTCTGCTGCAGAAATTGCAGCATATGTAATTGTTGAATCGATAAATAATATGGTGGAGGTCTTTGTGGAGGAGGCGAAATTGAATCATCTCCAGGCTAAGGGCAACAAAATGTAACACACACACACACACACACACTTATTAAAATCTAATATAAATATGAAATATGTGATTTTCTTATTATTACAAAAGTTGTTAATCATTTTACCTTAAACCTTTTTCCACCTATACTTTGACCTTGGGTTTGAGGATAAGGCGGTGGTGGTCCAGACGGAGCACCGCCATATTTATATCCTGGACCACCAGGTAGTTGCTGTTGTTGTTGTTGTTGTTGTTGTTGTTGTTGTTGCTGCTGCTGCTGCTGCTGTTGCCTACTAGACATTTCAGCGCTAATCGGCAAATTCCAAGCTTCTTCTATTGACGGCAATTGCCGCCTCCTATATAACAAGAAATTAATTGATATTTTCTTTATAACATCTCATCAAATATTAATCTTTATCTTCCAAATACACAAATAAACTTTACCTTTTTTATATTATTTTAATGCTCCTAAAAGTAACTTACTTGGCAGCAACAGAGGGCATTGGTGCTTGACTTAGATTACTTTGCAAAAAGTTTATTCGTTGTTGTAGAGATGGGTTCATCGGAGTATTGCCACCAGACTTAGCACCGCCCAGTCCAACCAGCGAAGTCGTACAACTAGGAGTATTGTTGTTTCCCCTATAAAATATATTAAAGAAATCTTTGTAAAGACTACCATTTTTACCATGTGACCAGATGAACTTTTGATTTTGTCAAACGTAAATCTGGCCTTTGACTTACAACAGCTCTCTTTTCTTATCACCATCACTCGAATGAAGCAGAGATTGCCTTTACTACAAAGTACAAAATACAGTATGGTATGTAACAAAAAATACCTATTTACAAGGATAGACGACAGGATCTCATCATCAACACATTTTTTGCTCTATAATAATATTTTCTTCACCAATTATTTTGCCAACACCTTAATCCTTTTCTTTTTTTCATTTCTTATCTAACTATTGCATGCATAAATACCCGCATATACATATGTATACGAGCAGAGGAGAATAAAGTTGGATATGTCTTTTCTCTACTTTTTTTATTCATCTACGTGCAATATAAACAATATATGTGCCCATGAAAGTGGTCGAATTGTAAGTGAAAATAAAAAAAAAAAAAAAAATGATTATTACTTAGTTTTTTCAATATTACATAGAATTCATATAGAGTGTTCAAATAGAAATCTTGAAATACCTCGAAACAAGGGATACATGACTTAGACCATTGTCATAATTATGGACATACATATAATATCTTTTATTGAAAAAAGTTGTAGCAATAGATGTGACTTTACCTAGAAGCGTTGACGTAACAAGCTAACGCGTCTTTCGGTTGGCTAACGCTCTCGTATAAAATTCCCAAATTTGTCCAAGCTGCTGAATGCGATTTATCTAATTGTACAGCACATATGTAGGCTTGAAGTGCATCCATAGGTTGATTCTGTTGCTGGTATAAAACACCTATACTGCACCAAGTATCAGCATTTCCTTCCGATTTTTCCACGGAATTTCTACAAAGGTATAGAAGATTACTAACCAAATGTAAACTGCACCTAAATGTAGATATTATATTTGAAAAATATTGATATGTTAACAATTACCTATAAGCAATGAACGCATCATGAACTTTTCCCGAAGCAGCAAGACACCGTCCAAGAAGATACAGACTCTGTCCGCTTTTAGGCTCAGCTTCAATAGATTTGTGTAAACAATGAATAGATATAGCTTGTTTCTGTTGTTTAGTTACTCCTAATGTGAGACAATCAACAACATGGTACATCCATCCTGTAACCAAAATATTAACCAATAAAATCGATGAAAAATCGCCTAATTTTACCTAGAAGAAAGACGACGTTTCAAATGTTATTGTGAAACTTTATACGTTCTGTTAGGTAACGTAAATTTTCAACAGAACTAGTCTTCAAGGGGATTGAAGAATAGGGCTGAAAGAAAAAAAAAAAGAAAAAAAAAAGAAAAAAAAACAGAGGAAGCCTGTTTCCTTCAATACTACTAGGACCAATGGCAAAGCGAATAGATTTGTTCAGGTATATAGGACCTTAGGAGGGTACCTACTTTTAAGGGGTGCCTTACTTACTCTTTGCAAATCTCCCTTGTGCTTGCATCTCCAATTACAAACTTTCTATAAAGCATAGGCGTAGAAAATAGGAATAGTCAAAAGGACAAATTTATTAGTTTAAAGAACAAAAATTACTAGTTTTTCAAGAAAATTCATTTATAAATCTTAATTTATAAATCTATATTTAAATTGTCCTTGTAATATAACGTGAGTAAGAGATATAGGACAGGAATTGTGTCCTGTCCTAAAAAAGAAATAAGAAAAAAGAAAAAAGAAAAAAGAAAAACAAATCAACAAGATCGAATGCGAAGGGCAATGTGTGGATTAATAAAATAAATAGGAGAAAAGTGGTAAGAGTAGGGGAAGATCATCGAACCGGTCACGATACCAACAACACGCGAGAAGCCGTAAACAGGTTGCGAAGCGAGGAGTCGTCCTGTACCGTTTCGGCCCAGTAAAAGGTACTCCAGCCAGCAGGTAGCTTGTGTGCTCTCTTGTCTTCAAAGTGCATCGTTCGGTGCATCGTTCGGTGCATCGTTCGACGCGTCGGAGGGGCTGTTGAAAGAAAACAGCCCCTGATGGCAAACCGGCTTACTCTGTTTTCTCTTTCTCAAATTGCTCCGTTATAAACGTTCGAATTTCCGAGCAAGATAATATCAACAATTATCATATTGGCGTTAATCTGCTAGATATGAAATACTGAAAGGGCAAATGAGGGAAAAGGAATTTTCCATAAAAAAAAAAAAGAGAAAAAAGAAAAAGTAAGAAAGGAAGATAGAAGATAAAGGTAAAATGACAATCTTGCCAAGGCTCGTCTGTATTATATAAAAGATATATATAAAAAAGAAGAGACGCGCGTGTATGCAACATAGGAAAGTAGGCAGGCAGGCAGGCAGGCAGGCAGAGATAAGCATAGCCATCTCTCGCACACAAAGAGACAGACGACGACGACGACGCGTTTAGGTTCGTTCCTCGTGTACACGCACGAGGGCATTAGTGCTCTCTCTTCATTTCTATCTCGCTTCGTTCCACCCTCCAGTACCCTTTTCCTCATACCCCTAACTCAGAATAAATCAATACACGTGTCTGCTACTTGGTATACACTATCGTTGTTGAGCCACCTTAGGCCGAAAACGAGGAACACCATGGGAGTGTACTGATCAACCCCCCCCCCACCCGTCAACACAAAGTACTAATAGGAAAAGGACGAAAAAAGTCCTTTCATTGATTCATACTAAATAATTATGTTCTTACTGTATTACATAAGTAAAGTAATTAACTCTTTGTCAGTAAACAACGTGGGTTTTTCAATACTTGAATCATTTTGGAAACTTTTTAAATTGATATATCATCAATCATTTAATTGTCAACAAATGTAGTATTTTTGTCAAAAAACAAATGGAGCAACTGTGTATAAAAATACCCATGTAAATCAAACAAAAGGGTTAATTGAATGTTTTATATAGGTATATATTAAAGCTCACCTAACTGACGACAAATGTCAGCCTTTAAATGCGATGGCAAAGCTTTTTCTTTGAGTAAAGCTTCGTAATGGTCCTTTGCCAGGCGATAACTTCCTTGAACTTCGTAGAGATGAGCGATATGAAATTTAACTGCAATTCAAAAATAAAAGTCATTCATATTAGATCTTGTATATTTTGTAAAAGACATAGGAAAGAATGAATATTATAACATATATACACGTGAAATGGATGAAAATGTTAGAATATTGGGAGACTTAAAAGAAGACCAAAGTTGGCTTCATTCAAATTATCCACAATTACAATCCTAAAATGCTATAAAATGCTATAATTAAGTATGCTCAAGTTTTGCTTAGAAATATCTATGACTAAGGTATAGAAATTTCTTAGAAAAAGAGGAAAAATAAATTTGTCATTTTCGATGACTCAATAAATGACTATAATAGATAATAATTGGGAAGATCTAACGCGAAGAGATGAGCGTTAGATCAGGCTTAAGGGGGTAAATGTTATTAACCGTGTGATACTCGGAAGAGAGATATTCGATTTAAATGGCAAGACATGACCTTGACACTCCTGAAGCGCGTTACGCGTTTCCTCGAAGCACTCGTTTGTCGCTGCTGCTGCTGCTGCTCTTCTCTGACTTAACCGCCCGCGACTCTAACTACTCTACTCTCTCGCGTTCCTACGGAATAGAGTCATTGCCCTGAAAGCACAGCCAATGTGATAAACTACCTCCACCACCACCACCACCTCCACCACCGACAACACCACCGTCGCCACCCGCTGCTGTCAGTATCGCGCGCGCATTACAAAAGTAGGTCAAGTTTGACGAGAAGAAAGTGATTCATTCGACCGATCGAACGGAGAAAGACAATTTCTAAGGAAAATTACCTTCTTTATATGTTGCCCCGCTGTTTAGTTTTCCCCGCTGGCGTATTAAATGCCCTTTTTTTTCTTTTTTTTTTCTTTTTTTTTCTTTTTTTTTTCTTTTTCGTTGGCAAAGCTTACCGAACAAAAATTGATTAATCAACAAGAATCATTATCATTAAATCATAAACAATCATTTGTTATTAGAATCTTATTAGTATCCTATTAACCTTTTGCAGTCGTATGTCTACTCTCATGTTGTCAGCCACCGAAAGAAGAAACCGTACTACCTTTACGTATCTTCTACTGTATTCTTTCATGTATCAACAATTTACAATTTATCCATCCGGTGTAAAAAAAAGTCGTCGCGTCAGCAAAAGGTTTAAATCTATTAGTAGAATCTGCGGCTAAAGCGTAATCTGTGGATTTGTTGCAAATAAATGAAAGATATGAATCAAAATTGAAAACTTACTTTCAAGTTTGGAGAAGGAAGCAGGTGTGGTTGCATCGATCAAAGCTAAGGTCAGGTGCTTCAAAGCGGCGTCGAAATCAGCATGGACCTTCAACATTAAACCAAGCCGTAGGTGAACCTCGCAGGCTCGTGGAAAACTTGGTTCCACCCATAATACCTGCTGAAAGGCTTTCACTGCCCTTGAAACACACAAAAAGAATAAATTTAGTACACTCATGTTAAATATTTTCTATTGATTGAAATTTGATCGAAATTTGATCGAGTCGAATAAAGTGAAACAACGATTTCATAATTCATTATCTTCTTGTAGAAAATGAAAGAATGAGAGGGGAAAAAGCAAGAAGCTGGATCATTGAACGAGAAGAAAAAAGACAAGAGGGAGAGGGGAAAAAATGGCGATGGTAGTAAATGCATTCATTCATAACAATTCCATTCATTGGGCCGTTTACTCGTCGTTTCCTTTTCGGGGTTTGTTGTCTCTTTAAGGAATGACTCAGTATACTCTCCGACGGTACACTCGACAGAACTTTCCTGTAGTGTAGGCAAGCGAAAGAAGCATGAGGGGGCAATGAGGGGGCAATGAGGAGGCAATGAGGGGGCTCCTTGCAAAAGATTCTAATAATAAACGGACCGTGGGAAAGTAAGTGTCTATCTTTACGTATATTCTTATCCGCTCATATTACTTCTGTATACCACCTCTGTGTGTATGTGAATTTACATGCGCATACTCGGAGTCATAAATAATGCATTCATTGTTATTATAAAAATAATATACGCATATGTATCCTTATCGCAGGATTGATTTAAAGCTAAAGGTACAAACCTTTGTACTTAAGCATAAATAATTAAAAAGGCAATTCCCCGGTTAAAAGGTTAATTGTTAATTCTGGTGGTTTTATTCTTATAAGCTTATTTATTGACGAAAAATATACTTTAAATTGGTTAACAAGAAGATATACACGTAATATACTGCAAAGCTGATGAAACAATGTGTTAAATGTGACAATTAAGCAGAGATAATTTAACAGCTGTTTAACACCCATAGTCATAGCATAGTATTTTTTTTATTAATATGTCGCAAACGCGTATAGATGGATAGATCCATAATAAAACTACTTTTATAAAATGTTTATAAAGGTAAGCGTTAGTCAGCGTTGAACCTTTTAAAAAAGGCACCAAACATTACTAATTGTAATAATTAACTTATCAGGATAATGTTTATTTCAAATTTTCCGGTACAAAGTGTAAGAAACGTGACTTATGTATGCACGTATGTTTTCAATCGCGTTGCATGATGCAACGAATGAAAAGGGGTGCATTTTAATGTACCACTTCATAAATTAATTACTATACCGAACGTATGACCTCCTATTAACGAGCATTTTGTTCTTATGTCTCGCACGAATGACTGAAAGATAACGATAGGCCCAACCAAGCACCTTCATTCGCACCTTCATTCGCACCTTCATTCGCACCTTCCTCCTTCTCAGCCCTTTCTTTCAGGCCCTTTTGCTTTATGTGCGGTCTCTCTTGGTTTGTTCTTTCTTTGAATTTTATCGTTTCCTAAATCTACTCGTGACCGTTTAAAGAGCTTGTTTTCAAGGGGTGATCGTACACGATATTATCCAAAAGGTTAAACGTTTCATGTATACATATATACAACATATATATATATAGGTATTTATCTGCAATGGTGGTCTATTTTTATTCTATAGTCTATTATTATTTGATGATAAATTAAAGAAAAATTCATCAAAATTCATGTCATTATGTCATATCTCTCATTTTATTTCGTTAGGATACACAAATTGTCTAAAGAAAAGAATTTTCACAAAATTAATTAACATTATTTATCTTGAAATTAGCCATGGTAAGGCACGGCATGGTATGGTATGGCATGTTATGGTATGGCATGTTATGGTATGGTATGGTATGGTATGGCGTAGTCGTGGTACTACGACTCTGACTTTCTCTTCTTGGATCTTTTTCTATACCCATGAGAATTTACCTTCTACAGATGAAAATTGTCTTTCGTTATTATACGATGATATTTAAACATCATATATATACATATATATATATACACTAGGATAATTTGGCCACGTGTTGGCTTTGTTAGAAAATGTTCATTTAAAATAATTCTAATAATTCTAAATACATAAAATAGAGGAAAAAATAGAGGAAAAAATAGACGAAAGGTAGGTTCTATTATTGACAATGAAATAATAGACACTAAACACTACACATAAATAGTATGAATATATTAAAAGAAAATGGAGAAAAGTGAGAGCATATTATTGTAGTTGGGTTGTTGCTTGCAATACATGGCTTAAGGATGTATCTAATGCTACATACATCTCTTACAATAGAATCGAACAAAGGTGCCTGCTGCATTGGAAAATGTTTCTTTGTTTCTGTGTATACACGGCGTGTACGTGGCGTGTACGTGGCGTGTACGTGGTGTGTGTTAGAGCGCGTAGCAACACAGGAAGTCAGTAAGAACGACAGTCGACTAACAATTTCCTAGTGACCCACATTGCACTCTAGTCGCCCCACGTTTTACGCCCACGCGTTCATCAGGCAGCTTGAGCCGTTGCTGCTGTTGGTTGTGCAGTTACGTTTCTGGTTTCTGATTTTTCTTCCTACCGTGTGTGTTAACGCTCTTGTTCTTGCGGTTGGGGTTAGTCTTACGCTAGATCTTTTTTTTTTCTTTTTTCAAGTGAAAACTTCTTTAGAATGGGGGTGATTTGAAAAAAGCGAACGAAACTCCATGATAACGAAAACCAAATCTATACGCATCTATAGGATTTAGCCTATGAGAGAATGAGATAGAAGACATAAGTATTTGTTTCTTATTTCAATTTACGAGTCTTAGAAAAGTTCAGTCAATGCTCATTGATCATTGACGAATTTCTTCGTCGTAGTCTTATTAAACTTTTGTTAAAAATCCAATTGTAAATAATAATCGATGCCATTTTACTTCTAACACGTGTGATCTGAACACGTGATAATTCTTTTTTTCTTTTTTTCTTTTTTTCTTTTTCTATAGACATTGGACAAAAAGCAAACTTACGTATTACATTTGTACATAGGTGTATACTTTTGCAATAATTAAGCGTAATTAATATTGAAAGGAAAAGAAGGTAAAAGTATATAGGAGTAAGAGGAGGCAGGATGACACATAGAAGAAGCACGGGGACGAATGCACGTGCCGTTTCAGACGTTACACCTGCATGGAAGAAAACCACCTGCACCAGAACACCGATTGCCACTTTTTCGCATTACTAAAGCTGCCCGATCATCAATATTTCTTTTGCTTTTTGCATACAATTATTTCATTATTTCTTTTATATATATATATATAAATATATTTATCCTTTCTTTATTTTATTAACAGAAATGGTATCAAGATGAATTAAAAAACAGATGTTAACCCTTAACCCATTTGCATAATTGCGCGGAATAATCCGCATAAGAAGCATTGCTTTTTCTACCTGTGAGCATTTGACTGGTGATCACGACCGGTCAGTCGTAAGTTTTATGTCTCGGATGTTTGAGCAAGGAAGACTAATTCTAGTCATGATGCGTCGGAGCGTTAAGGTTGGTTTAGTAAAACCACCAACTAGTATATAAAAATGCGCGTGAAAGTTTTCAAAAAAAAAAAAAAAAAAAATGAAGGAGCATTGGGTCTCATACTGCATACATCCTTTATTGTCCCGATGGACCCCTATAATTGTGTAAAATTAAAGAAAAACCAAACATTGCTATCCTGTCATCTTGGCTCTCTTTTCGATAAAAATAAAAGTTAATAATAAAAGAAAAAGTAATCGCGAGCACGTGGGACAGATGCGTTTCACCTTGGTAGCACGCGTCATATGCAGGTGCAACTTGCTAACTGCCCAGGGAGCTTCGAAGTAAATCGTGCCGGACAACCTATTAGTTCGACTTGTTCTCCCTTTTTTTTGTTTTTCTCAAGCGGGTTTAAAATCGATCTGTTAAGATAACGGTACGTTACTCAACCAACGACCATCAAAATTATCCAATAAAAATCATTCTAAACGGTTTAATAGTCAAATTTAACACCAAATCGAATGAATATTGAATTAATGATAACACATTTGAAAAGTTGTTATGTGCTTGAAAGGTTAATGATAAATAAGCACTAATATTTAATTGCTGAGCTAATTCTTGGTATCTCGAGGGGGGGGGGGAAATAACAAAAAGAATAACAAGTATTTCCTTAAATGGATTTTTTTAATGAAGGAAAGAAAACGGTATGGTGGTCGCGTGGCAAACTTAATACTTATTCGACTATCAAGAAGTTTCAGTATGTCTGGTCGATACACCTGTCCACCATCTTGCTCGGTCCGATCTTTAAGTACAAGGAACAAGACTCAACACAACGATGAGGGCTTCGGTAAAGAGAAAGGACGAGTATTGTATACAAGACAGGATGTGGGCAGCTGTTTACCAGCTGGAGGATGATACACCTTAGCGTGTGCTTACGAAATACATTCGTGTGCTATACAACAACGACGGATGGATCCCGTCTGTCGACCGCGAATGCGACCTGATGCAAGAAAAGCCTCGTCCCCCAAACCTATTCATAACGATTTTCCATTATTTTCCCAGAAGAAATCGTGGGAACATTCAATTCTACGATAGGATCATAGAAAAAGAAATCATTCCAACGAATAATACATACCTCAGTTATAACCTCAAAGATACCAAAATACTTAGAAAAAAAAAGAAAAACAGACAAGTTTTTCAAGATGGCGACCCAAGAATAAAGAAAAAATAATTAAGAAACAGGGCTACATCTATCTAGCTATATATATGTTATAAAAGGGAGAAAAAGAAATAGAAAAAGTATTCGTACTATCCGTTTTGTCGTCTCAAGGTCGTAATTCCTAGCTCCTCTCTTTTATCCTTAGTCCTTTTCTTTTTTTTCCCTCGTCGAAAGGTGGGGGATAGGCTGGGGGTTTGGCGAACGTATAATAAAAGAAGGGACCCCGATCTCGTCTCGCGTGAGAGTCCATTTTAAGTCGATCGAGAAGAGAATCGGTTAGATGGATTCTGATCGAGAGAGAGAGAGAGAGGAATGAAAGATAAAGGAAGAGAAGAGGAGGGCAGAGAAAAAAGAAGAAAGAAAATAAAAAGAGCGAGGGAGGATGGAAGAAGGGAGGATGGTAGGGAACAAAAACTCAACTAGAAGAGGTCCACCACTTTGTAAAGGGTCCACTTTTCTAAAATCCTATGGCGGTAAATGGCGGCAGCTTTCGTACGGCTGCGCGCAGGTTTCGTCGTTGTGAAAGGTCCCCAAGAAAGAAAGAAATGGCTCCGTTTTTATCATAAAATAAAGAAAAAAAGAAAAAAAGAAAAAAAGAAAAAAAAAAGAATAGAATAGACAAGGATGTGGAAAATACGCGTCTGTTCGTTTAGTTAGGAGAAGGAGGAGGAGGAGGAACGAGAGCGCTACTTGGAAATGTTTCAAGTGGGAAATAGAAGGAGGACATTTAGTGAATTCTATGATTTCCCTAAAAAACTTTTTCCTCCTTTTGCATCATATAAATGTTGAAGGGAAAGAGAAATGATTATTTTGTGCATAAGCTTTTTACTCGTCTTCTCAATTTGTATTGCAAAGTAACTCTCTCTCTCTCCAGATAATTTCAACCTTTTTTTTCTTTTTCTACATGTATTTAAAATAACGTTTAAATTGAAGCAAATGTTTGTTCTTTTTTAATAATTTTTAACAATAGAATAGAGATATGAAATGAAATAGGGAATATAGTTGGTTGAGATGCTTGAAAAGTTGTTTGTATTGAAAAAATAAATAGCGCAAAGGACCGAGGAAAAAGATCCATTATGATACAACTCAAGTCTACAAAGTCTACAATAAGTTGATTATATTATTTCCAACTCTAACGAGATTAATATATATTATGATAAATGATTTATTTCGAAAGAAATAATGATGAAAAATAATGTTGGTAATTGTAAGAAAGAAATATCCCTAAAATCGTATACTTATAAAATTAGTTAGTAAAGCTATCAGTATTGACTCATGTATAATAAATGTATCATATACACTTATATACCCCCTCCCTATCATCGTTTATACATTTAGTATGAAACTTGTATCGCAGCGTGTTCCAGTGATATCTAACCAACAGGAAAATGGGGAAAGGAAGTAGAGGAAGGGAATAAATAATAGTCGTCGTCGTCGTCGTCGTCGTCGTCGTCGTCGTCGTCGTCGTCGTCGTCGTCGTCTTAACGGAATATCAAATCGACTTTGAAGGGAAACTTTGACGAGACAACTTTTCGATTATTTCCATCACTTTCCATTATCTCCAATGAATTCCATTGTCTGAATTCTATAAGAGTATCTATCGGTTATATATGCGCGTGTGTTTAACGCATTGCTACTACGTAAAAAAAGTTTACTTGGGAGAAGAGAAAGATCGTTAAGATCGATAAGCAATTGATTTTCCAGATAAGTTTTTTCTTTTTCGAAAGAAGAATCGGAGGATGATTAAATAGCTCGATAAGACTCTGTTCGATCTTCAAGGCTACAGCAGCACAGTCTTTATTATACAACGTCTCTGTTTGTGAAAGTATCATTCTTTCGTGCTATCCTTTAACATTTAATAATTCCCTTCCCTTTAATATTTTTACCACTTATTCCGTTACACTTTGTATATTTTGTATTTTTTCTATGATTTTGCTTTGTTCAAACGAATTCAATGAATGTCAACTAAGTTGTGGTGATCAGGTTTGGTCAGATGTTTAGATCTGGTCGTTAACACTTTTGGACGACTGTTGTCAGTCGGTCGTCGTCGTCGTCGTCGTCGTCGTCAGGGCCATACAATTCCCCTGACCATCGAGAACACAAATACATCGCACAAGGGTAGGAGGGGGTAGCAGAAGGAGGTAGGACAATAAATGAGTAATGCTTCGTTTCGATTGAATAACAAGGGTCGACGAGCATCGCACGAAAACCGTCATGCCATTCGAAGAGAGAACCCTTCTTTTATCCCTTCGCCTCACGACGACAAGCTAGCCGATTTTCACCCTACTACTACTACTACTACTACTACTACGTCGTAGTACTATACTCGACCAAAAATTCACTCATCAATAGTAGTCAGTCATTCATCTGTTGTTTCAAATGATTTGTTTCTTTTTTTTTTTTTTTTGGGAAAATATAAAGTTCGATTAGAAATGAAAGATTAAGGGTGGAAGAGGAATACTTGTTTGTATCGTCTTTTTGAAACTAGAAGAAGCTCATAATATTCCCGTAGAGCATACTCTTGTAGGTATGAGAGATTATTTTCTTTGTGTTACGTCAGAGAGACATTGATCGTTGCGCCAGGAAAGGGGAAGCTAAGCAGCAGCAGCAGCAGCAGCACGTATATAACACACACTCGGTTATGTGTACCCAGACCTCTCGCAACCCTTTTTTCGAATATGCGTTCTAGAAAGAAGATAGGGAAAGGGCCGCCGCCGCCGCCGCCGCTGAATATCCCCAGTTGGCAGATGCGAAGCGAGCACGAATGATGGGTAAAAGAAGGAGCCCCATGAATCGTACCCCGATTAACGATCCTCTCCTCGTCCCTCCACTTCTTTTCTCTTTAGCTTTTCAACGTATCTTCCGTTACGAGAGAGAGCGAGAGAGAGAGAGAGAGAGAATCAAACCCGTCGGCCGATGCCCTCGATTTTACATAAATCGAAGCACGTTCCTTCAGCACTTCCTTCAGCACTTCCTTCCTTCCTTCCAAATCGTCTTCATTTCAAGTACCAAGTTCAATGTTTTCAAAGAATATGCATAATCAAATTAGCTCACATTATAAATAGACATTACTTTGGCAATAATAAGTATAACAATCTCAACAAATCTTCCCTTATCTAACAATTAGTATTGTTTTCATGAAAATGACTATATCGAATAATTATATTTCCTTTCCCCCAGCCTCTCCTCCCTCTGTTTCTTTTATTTTGCCATATGTCTGTCTGTCTGCCGCCCCCTTCGTTCGAAAGAACATCGCGTCAGGAACGATAAGCGCAAGCGATCTCGAGTACGCTTCTGTCCTCATCGTACGGAAGAGTTTTCTACCGATGTAAGCGATAACGAGCATTGTTTAGTTAACGTTGCACAAAGCGAAATTTAGCCCTCGACATTTATCGTCCAATATACCCACCACCACCACCACCACCACCACCACCACCAACTTAAACATATTTCCAAACATATTCTTATGAAGCGATATAGAAATAAATCAATAAGATACATATATATATATATATATACACGTATATGAGATGAGGATAAATGCATGCATAACGTATTTGCATAGGTTGCATAGGTTGCATATATGTATCGTTAAACGGGATTATTGACCACGATACATAATTAAGCCTCGTAAAAAAAAATCTTTACTTTGCTAACAATAAATACGAACGGGATAATGATCTCTCGTAGAAAAAGAAAAAAAAACAAACAGTTTTCGCTATTACGCAAAGCAAGAATAAATTCGATATTAAACTCGATTCATTCTTTGACTATTAATAATAGTCTCTAGTGTTGTGTAATATTAGAACGTATTGTTACTTCATGATTATTCTTAGACGTTAATGTTGTGTGTCGTCTGTGCAATAACCATAAACTTTATATTGCTATTAATTCATTATATATATATATATATATATATATATATATATATATTTTTTTTGTCTAATTATTATATGTAAAACGGACTAAGACGAAAAGTTTCTAAATAAGTGATTTTATAAATCACCCAGAGAAAAGGAGTAAAGAACAAAGAGAGAACAATGAGAAGGTGTATGCTATAGCGTGCAGCAGATTATATTGCTTTACATACGTAGATGTGTGTTCGTTCGTGCACGTGTGCAGAAAAGAGAGGGGCCTAGGGGGGAGTAGAAGGGAAGGAGAGAGGAGAGAGGGTAAAGAATTGGTGGGAGTTGGGAGATGACGTAAGCTTCGATTACGCGCCGTTGCATGGCGCGTATGCCTGGCTACGACTGCAAATTGCACTCGCTCAGCACGTTCATCGTATAGACACCACACACACACACACACACACACACACACACACAAGTGCGCGCGTAATACGTTTTCTCTTTCCCAACTATCTTTCTTTCTATAGAACGTGTGTGTGCGTGTCGCGCGCGTGTCTACATGTACGAAGGACGAGGCCTTCATCGCATCGAACAGGCACGTAACACTCGCGTATCTTCTTCGTTTTCTTCGGATATCAACCATGTACGCTGTTAAATTACTGTCAGCTGACAAGATGAGAGCAAGTTGAGAAATGGAAGAAAAAGACTTTCTTGAAATATTACTTTTAAGAGAACTGACGACGAATTATTTATTTGATTACATTGAAATTAGTGGGATTATTCTTACTCTGACTGAATGAAGGAAGGAAGGAAGGAAGGAAGGAAGGAGGCGTTTGTTATTTTAGGCAATTGTAGAAACACCTCTAATGCTTCAATGTAAGTTTTAGTAAGACGACATCGATTAAATAAAGGAGATAATATATTTTAATATTAACTCTCATCATATTTTCCCAAACACGCTATATAACTTGAAAACTGATTAATAAGTTGAAAAAAGATATGAATAAAAGTCGTGCAGTCTTATGACGGAAAAGTGTGATTAACGATGACGTTATCAAATCGGTGAAGTCAGAGATTTGCTGTTATAGACGTAAACCCTTACCACCTCTCTCCATAGGTGATGAGGAAAACAATTACACTAGCGGAGGAGCGGCCACCACTACGGCGTCTGTACGAGGACGACGACGACGACGACGACGACGACGACGACGACGACGACGACAATGACGACGGTGGTAAAACAGCTGTCGCCTTGACCTTACTCAACGTGCTTCTCGCCACGATATATCGTGACTACCATTTCTTAACGTTCACTCTATGCAAAGTATATGAATTGCCTTTAAACATACTCTCTACGGAAGAACTTTGATATATCGATGGAAATAAATTCGTGCGTATTCTCATAAAACGAAGGAAATAAATCACAAACACGTCGAATTTTATCGATTCCCATGGGCATCACATCGGTTTCTACCTGTTGCGCATCACACTCTTTTCTAATAAATCAAATCAAATAACAACTCTTCAATATCAACACGCCAAAATAAAATCAGAGAATTATTTGAAAAGCAAAAACTCGAAATATTTTCATAAATAACGAAAAAACAAAAACAAAAACAAAAACAAAATTGTTCCAAAATTCTTCGCGTTTTAATAAAGAGAGAAGAAGGAGAAGGGAGAAGGGAGAAGGGAGAGGGAGAGGGAGAGGGAGAAGAAAAAGTAAAAGTGCAGTCCCCTAAGCAAAGTTAGGATTCGTATAGGAGAGAAGTATATTGGAGGGGGATGTAGAGGAGAGCAAAGGGGCGTCATTCGAGGGAGGGCTGTTGAACTTTCAGGGTCACTCCCGTGGGCCTTTGCAAACTGAAGATAGAAAGGCAAAAGGACAGAAAAAGATAGAAAGAGAGAAGAAGCTGGACACGAAAACTCACTCCTAAACCTTCTTTCTAACGACGATGCGCCCTCTGTGTAGTTCGACTGGGTCTGCATAGAAGTAAAAAGAAGTAGAAGGGATAAAGGTAGTCAGTCCTCTGCCTGGCTGGGCTTCTACTTCAGCTCGACGACGACGACGACGGCGACGACGGCGACGACGGTATTTGAGGAACCAAAGAGTTGTGCAGAAGTAAAGGTAGAGGTAGAGATAGAGACAAACAAGCAAACAAGAAAAAAAAAAAAGAGAGAGAGAGAGAGAGAGAGAGAGACCTTGCACTTGGTCGTTTCTCTTCCAGGCCCTCCTTCGCTTTAGCTTCTTCTATCTTCTACCTTTCTTCTTCTTTGCTCAGCGCTTCACCTTCTGCTGTTGTAGTAAAGGACGAATAGAAAAAGGTAAAACAACGACAACGGCCGATGTAGCTCAAGAAAGTGCAACGACAGAGGAACCAGTTTTAGGAGCCAAGAAAGGATCGTTTTCTTCGCATGGGCTTCGATAAAATCCTTTTTTGATGTCTACAATGGAAAGATTCTTACCTCATCGAAGCTAAGCTTTGTGTCTATCTGTCTGTCTATTTGTCTGTCTATCTGTCACCAATGATGGAAATATCTATCACTCGAAACGTTAAGATCACACGAGAAAGGATATATGTAATGGAAAAGATGAGTAGTTCTCAGTCGAGGATAATGAACTCTCTCTCTCTCATGGTCATTCCGTGGCTTTCCTTAGAACAGACAAAACCTCGGCGGGGGCTTCTCAACATAATACGACTATTTATATGCCAGAAAAAGATAGGCAAGAGAAGGAACTAAGAAAATACACTTGAATTATCTTTGTATTTTCTCTGATAATGAGAGAAAATACAAATGTAAATATCAACTAAGAGATCATTTCAAAATCAAAGTCAATCATGTAGAAATACGAATCTCTTATTTGAAACCTCTTTCATTCTCTTGTAGGATTAGGATAAGATGAAATAAAAAAAAAAAGGAGTCAATGAAAAAGAAGGTTATAAAGAAGGAGTATAAAATAAGTAAGCTTTGCGGGTTGAATGACCTCGCAGAGAACAAGTATCTCTATCTAGTACCTGTATCATCTTCTCTTGCAGCAAAAAGCACGCGTATGTACGCGTGACCAACTGTGCGTGCAAGCGCATACTACAACATCCAGTCTAATCCCCCCACCCCCACCCCCACCCCCACCCATTCTCTCTTTCTCTCTTTCTCTCTTTATTCCTATCTTTCTCGCACCCTTATGATTATACATACATAAGTACATAGACGTAACCCTTCCTTCGTGCACGTTATAAAACTAGTTTCGCGTGCGAATTACTCTCTTCTTTCTCTAGGATATCTTACACGGTGTTGTCTACTACCATTTGTAATCAAACAACTAACCAACGAAATTGCTCAAACTTTGTCCATTAACTTTGAGATCTAATATATACGTAATCACAATAAGAATTACATGCACATTTATTCTTCTTCTTCTTCTTCTTCTCCTTACTATTATTATTAGATTTGTAAGTTGTTTTGGAGATAATGTTTATGGGAATAATGGCATTTAATGTCATCGATCCCCATTGCATCGAAGGAAAAAAAAAAAAGCAAGGGCAGTGATCTTCGACGACGACTCGTTCGACAACATCGCGGCATTGCCCGAATGCCATGGTCACTGACCGTGAAATCAGGAATTTCAATTCTGTACTGTACCGACTTGCAGCCTCTATATCATTCTCTCTACGCAATATTACGCACGCATCTCGTACATTCTTTTTTATGCTTTTCAATTTTTTCTGATTTTTTTTCAGTTTTTTTTTTTTCATTAAAATTTAAATAAGATTTCACATACGGCTAAAATGCTTCTTCATTCAAATATTGTATTCTCTTGATTGTTTTGCAATTTTATTTAATCGATATTTATAATATTAGATCTACCGGAAAGGTTCTGTCCGTTCTGACAAACACCGATCCATCAATTTTTCATCTTTAGGGATAAGACATTTTTTCTAAATGCAATATACAAATTGTCATCACGCTATGGTAAGAAGTTATGTTGATGTTAAGTTATAATGATGATAATTATACTATTCAATAAATATTAGTCAATGAAAACAATCGGTTTAAGTGACGAAAAAAACGATATTTATATGTTGTATTAGAGAGAAAGAAAGAAAGAAGGAAAGAGAAGACCGATTAAATTCTATTCTCGTAATAGAGTAATTACAAGAGTCACAATTAACGTGGCCAGGTTGCAAGCGAGCTACGGCGAGTGGGTAAGGCAAGCGCAACCAGCGACACGACGTACTAACAAAATATACACACATACACTAACTTCAAGTATATATATATAAATATATACGAGTGACCTAGTTTTTCAGCTGTAGCAATACACATTTGTAAAGAGGGAGAGGGAGAGGGAGAGGGAGAGGAAGGGAGAGAGAGAGTAATGCGCTGAGCGCGACATTCTTCAACAACCTTTCGCGCATTATCATCCGACTACTCGGCGTTTATGAGACTTGTTGCATTGACCTAATATACACGACGGTAATCGACAATTCCGATCGATTATTTCTACATTGTTCGTGGGAATATTATATTCAAATGTACACACATTTTAATCTTGCAAATTAGACAGAATTCTTCTTTTTCAATTTAGAATTAATCGATTCGTTTGGAACAATTACAATAACAATAACAATAGTAGGATGTATATCTAAAGGACAAATATTTAAAACGTACCGTTAATAAAAAAAATGAAAGAAAAACAAGGAACGACAGAGAGAAAGAAGAAAGGAAGGAAGGAAGGAAGAAAGGAAGGAAGGAAGGAAGGAAGGAAGGAAGGAAGGAAGGAAGGAAAAAAGGAAGGAAGGAAGGAAGGAAGAAAGGAAGGAAGGGCTGTAGTACCTTCCTTGCGCGCACACGGCGCTTGCTCGTTTAAAGGGTCAAAGGACGAGGATGATGGTATAGAAGGAAGGAGGGAGGGAGGGAGGGAGGGAGGGAGAGAAGAGCCCCCTCGTCCTCTTCGTCCATGAAGCATCGATCGAGCCAGTCGCCAAAAATTTCACGCCCAGACTGCTTTCACTCGCCATTTCTCTCCTCTCTTTTTCTTTCCTAATTCGAGCTCCGAAAACCAAAGCAGCAGGACCACATTCGTATGATATAGAATAAAATCATACGGTCACGCGATACCTTTTTATCCGAGAGAATCTTTCGACAATAATCAATTATTTCGATACAAAGATTTAATTATATACTTTTTATCAAGAATATTTAATTGACAAGTCATTTGAATGGTTATAAAAAAGAAAACAAAAGTATTTAAAATAACTCACCATTGAAATGATCCGTAAATAGATAATGTAAGATCTCTTAATCCAATATTTGGTAGTGTGTGTGTGTGGGGGGGGGATGGATTACGATAATCACAGTAGTAACGAAGAACGAAAATATTGTAAATCACAGATAAGACAAGATAAAGGATATTCGAAAAGTAGGCAGGTGGAGAAACAGTTATAACATTAGTTAGACATGATCACTCTCAATCATCCATCCACACGAGCACAACTCGCGACCTATCGGGATGGACGGGACGGACGCAGGGCGTCGATCCCAAGAACGACGCCGCGTTTATGGTTCTAATATAATGCTCAAGAACAACACCTATGTTCGTTCATTCGATAATAATGACAACGCGACCAGGGGGACACTACGATGGATCTCTTCTTTTTTCCTTTTTTCCTTTCTTCCTTCTCCTCTTCTAATTCTCTTTTCCTTCTGTTCAACACAACAATCTAACTCGTTATGACAATACTAATATCATTTTGACACCATCTCATTATCAACATAGCAAACATCACTGTACAACACTAATATATGAACACTCGCGGTTTCCGTTACCATGCACATGCTGCGCCAATATTGCTATACATTTTCTCTTTATGCATTCTTTTTTTTTTTTTCTTCTTCTACGACCAATACTTTTGTGCTTTGTTATCAACAAGATTTATCGATGAAAAACGTGACACTTTCTTTCTCTCTTTTTCAATCGATCATATAGAAATACTTGTAGATTTTATAAACTGATGATAATAACACACACATAAACACACACACACACACGCACGCGCGCGCGCGTATATAATATTATTATATTATTTTAAAATATATATATATATGTATATATAGACTAATGGCAGTATGAAGCAAGGAAAAAGGCAAACTCTGCGCACTTAAAAAAAAAGACCCCTTTCCCCCACGAAAGTTCTCATGCGACTGACGCGACGACGACCGGGACGACGGTGGCTGCACGGAGTAACTAAGAGTAAAGTGGGGGTGGCTAGAAATTCCGTAAGAGTGGGGATGGCTAGAGCCATGCCGCGGCGTTCTCGTCGTCGTCGTCGTCGTCGTCGTCGTCGTCGTCGTTGTTCGATGAGGAATAGTGCGGTAAGGGGAGAAACTGCACGCCAAAGGGAAACGTGAACTCCTCCTCTCTTTCGTCAACAGAAGAAGGTGAGGAGGAAGAGAAGGAGGAAGGAAAGAAGGAAGGAAGGAAGGAAGGAAGGAAGGAAGGAAGAAAGAATGGATGGATGGGTGGGATAGACGGACGGATCCGATTGGGGAACGCGCGTGCGCAATGGCCCTGTTTTACAGACGCATCGTGACAATCGCGCTCGAGCCACCGCCCGATGCATCCATCCATCCTTTACGTTTGTCCTTTCACCCTTTTCTACGCGACGACTACGACGACGAATAAGCAACTCTTCTTTACTTTGCCTACCTGCCTTTTATCACGTACACTAACTTTTTAACATCCTAACTTTCATCATTTATTTCTTTTATATTATTTTTCTTTTTTTCATATTCTCTCGTGTTTTTTAAGTAGATCAGAGAAAAAGTATATATTATAGTCTAGTATTCAATAATATACAATATATAGGTAAAATATTATACCAATTACGAATATTATATCCTTAGTTTTTTTCAAAATAAAATAAAGAGAAAGAAAAAACTTGTAACTGCTTGGAAGGAAAGGTAGCGGCGCATCATCTCGACCAAAAATAAGCAAAGATAATAAAAGCTTTTCATCGAAACCTCTGGGAAGAACCCGAAAAAGGGGGTAATTTTATGTCAAGGTCTCTCGACCGGTATTTCCTCTCCAGCCGGTTTTCTAGCTTGCTTACTTATTGTTAAATCGACTTTCGTCAAGCAGATTACCCCCCTAAGAATAGATCAATGAGGGCCGTCCGTTGCACGACCTAAAATTCAAAATCGACTACAATGTTAAACTTTTGTATTTTAAAAAAAGCCAAAGGATTGATGATATGTAAACTGTAATATGAGAATGCAAATGTGCCAATGCACTTATGTATGCATCTAATTCTAAGAAAAAACTAATTTTAAACTGAACAATGATAAAAAGAAATGTAAAGAAGGAATTTAAATGCATATAAACTAATAGATGACAACGGCTGGCTGTCATTTCAGTTTGAACGTTGATAAGAAAAACCCTGAACTAGTTGTCATTTTTTGAAAACATAAGCAATCAAATGTTTTGGTCGACTCGCGTTCGTCGACCGACACTTTTTACCCCCACTATTCTCGCAAACATACGCGTGTACCCAAAATACATAGAGGCGGCGGCAGCATCGGCGGCGGCGGCGGCAGCGGCGGCGGCGGCAGCGGCGACGGCGGCATATAGAACCCCGCCGTGTCTTCCGGTTTCGTTTCTCTTGTTTCACCGTTGCTTTATCTTGGGGTAAAAACTCTTCCCTACAGTGATTCTCAATTGTTCTTTTTATCTTATCTTTTATTTATATATCTGAACATTTATCAAAGTTATTTCGTTTTTACATGAATATGTAAATTATTTAGTTCTCTCTTTTAATTTTGAATCCTAATATAATTAGGTCACAATGAAATTTTGATCAGAAGAAGAATTTGTTGTTTCTTTAAGAGAATAATAATCGATCATTCTATTTTAGATTGTTGTTTTTTTCTTTCCCTGACGCGAATATGTATACAATTGGAAACGCGTCTCTACTGTCGAACAAGTCTTTCATCACAATAAGTCAATAAGAAGATATTACAGCAAAGCGAAAGTATGCCAACGCCTTCTCTTATCTAGTCCGATTCGCTTTTTCACAAGAACACTGTTACTTTCATACGAATCGATAAACTCGACTGGTGTTTACTAGTTACCATCTGTGCATCAAAGGAAGAAGAACACGATCGAATGAGTGATAATAATACATTATGTTGCTTCATTTTCTTCTACAATTCTTTCTCATTGCTATTTTCTTATTTCTTCTAATATCAATCATAAATATGAACAATAGTTAAACGACTAATTCGAATAATTTAATCGAATAAATATTATTTCATATATGTATGCACATCATTTACATAGGCCTTGTACTTTTGTAAAAAAAAAAAAAGAAATAATCGAGGAAGGATTTACCAAGATGTTTAAGTATAAAGTGTAGGTGTAAATTCCATTCATGTAGAGTTTCGCTTATCAGATGCAAAACCACCACGTGGTTTCGACACGCACCTTCTCCTCTCTAACCACGTGACTCAAGTGTACCTACTTACTACATTAACCTCTACTGTGTTTATGGTGTCAACGCACAAACTTTCCTCACCTCAAAGTTGTATTTCAAGAATAATCCAAGAAATCATTCAATAATCATCAGAAATCACACGCGCGCATGCGCTTATGTATTATATTCTAATTATTCTCATAAGATAAAATAATATGAAAAAGGGAATCCAAATGGAAAAATCAAAGTGATTATGCGCGGCGCACTTAACTTTGTTGATCACTCAACTCTGTATGATCATCATTTCTAATTTTTCGATACACATATCGAGAAATACGTATACCTAGAGAAAAGTGTCATTGACTCCCCCTAGTGCAACGTTGCGACGACTAATTTTAACTTTCTTGGTTGACAAATGCATGAAAACAGACCAATGGTAGGTAGGTAGGTAGAGGCCAAGGAATGAAATAAATATAAATCAAAGAAAAGAAATAAGAAAAAAGAATAAACGGAGCTTGTGCAAGCGGTAGAGAGAGAGAAAGAGAGAGAGAGAGAGAGAGAGCAAGGCGAATCGCGAAAGAAGACAAAAATGAATAAATAATAAGAGACACAGAGGAAAAAAAGAAAGAAACACCGTTACTTGAAAAAGATTCTAATCTTTTCAATGTGCTTATTCTTTCTGGGAAGAACGTAACTTCTCCAATTAATGATATTTCTTTTATGGGTAATTATTCCCTGATAAAACCTACTATGTATATACTATTATACATACGGAAGAAAAATAGAGATAGAATTCGGAATCGAACGTCGAAAGTTCAAATGAACTCAAATATAGTCAAAGTTATTCTAGAAATGAAATAAAATACGAGATGTGTTTGTGTCATTCTTTTTCTTTCTCAAGTAACAGTAAGAGTAATAATATCGCTTTTCAAGTATTTATTTACACTAACGATTTCCAAATGAATCATTTAAGATTTGGAGATGATTATTTTGGAAATAACAGTCACATTCTGCTAAAGAGATGAGCAACGGGACATTGAAAATAATAAACATTTCATGAATATAGATATGATAAGTATCCCTTAGGATAAAGGAAAACAATTTTTGTAGCAATAAAGAAAGAATCCCGCTAGAAAAGGTGGAACGAAAGGGAAGAGGTGTATAGGGATAAGGTCGAAGCGAAAGAAGGAACTCACTGGTGTAAACTCGCAAGAGAGCACACAGGCCGCCCGCCCGCTGGTATATCTTTCCTCGAGTCCGTCGGTGTATTGAACTCTGGTGCCCGAGGTTGTTGAACTCGAGAGAGCGCGCGGGCGGCGTGGCTCTCCGTTGTGTAGCTTATGACGTCACGTGACTCCTTGTCGTCTCCTTCTCCACCGTCGACGTCGACGTCGACGTCGACGCCGATGTCGATGCCGACGTCGATGCCAACGACGACGCTGATGCCAACGACGACGACGACGACGACGACGACGACGACGACGACAACAACGACGGAAACGATTCGAAATGAAAGAATAAGCAGTCAATGACGTGGCGTCACTCCATTGGTTAATTCGTCGCCTCGCTAACCAATGACGTCACGCTTGAAAGGCGCGACTGAAGCGCGCGCGCATCGCTTCACGCCACTGCTGCTACCTCGTCCCTGTCAACCAACGACGCGACAATGACAACAACGACGACGACGACGACGACGACGACGACGACGACGTCACGAAAGCCCCCTCTCAAAAATGTTTTTCATACTAATGTAAATAAATAAGTTACTTGCTTAAGTATTTTCTTCTTTTTTGTCTGTTTCCTTTATTCCTAACAATAGAAAAAAAATCATGGAATTTAAAAATAGTAACATATTTAATTTGATTTATTATTATTATTATTATTATTATTATTATTATATTGATATATTTATACTATTTGCGTTACAAAAAATAAATAAATACGAGAGAGAGAGAGAGAGAAAAGAAGGTGAAACACGTGCGCACTACGGAAGGCGCGCGCTTCTAACCAGGTGTATGTATATGGGAAACGCACACTCAACCCCATAGATAGTATATATAAAAAGTATAGAGGACATGAACCGAGTAGAAACGAGAATCTTCTGAGCGAACGGTTGAGAATAAAAGCCGTTCCTCGATTGTGAATACTGCACCTGCCACACAACAATCACATCATACGAAAGGAGGAAGGGAGCGGAAGGAAGAGAGGGAAAGAGAGAGAGAGAGAGAGAGAGAAAACGAAAGGCTATTAATAACGATCCTGAATTATTTTTAGCAGTAGACACGCCGAGCATAAAATAAAAATAATAATCAGCGACCAAACACAAACACGTAAAGTACCAGTCGACGGATGGGTTAAAATGATGTTGTATTAGGTGATAGATAAAAGAGTTAAATGTCCGGATGAGATGATCAGTGATCGATCAGTTGAAAGATTCGTTCGCTCGTTCGTTCGTTCGTTCGTTCGTTCGTTCGTTCGTTTATTCGTTAGGTGAACGTTTGAAAATCCGATCGCACGATTCAGTTCGTTCGTTCGTTCGTTCGTTCTCTTACTCACATCAGAGTTTGTTGACTCTCGGTTTCAGCACGCCAGCTGACCATGACCTCGCCGAACGATCCGCGAAGTAATACCGAGGCGATTCTACCGCCACCATTACCATCCACCTCCCCCCCCCCACACTGGGGAACGTTGTCGTCCTCGTTGCAGCTTATCTCTCTTCCCCCTCCCACTAATCGCAAAAACGTATATATGTATATGCATTTTGCTACCAATGATGACAGCAATGATGCTATCGTCGTTAAAAAAGAAATTCTTATCCTAGGCCTCTCTATCTACATATACTATGCAGATAGTATATCAAAGTCGTTGATTATATCAAGTTGTTTAACTCTAACTGTAATTGTAACTTAATAAAACTATTTGGTATATGTTTATGCAATAAATATGAATTATTGTAATTTTGAAAAATAAGAAAACTAATAGAAAAAAAAATATATTTGATGATAAATACATCAAAAAAAAAATGAAAAAATTTCAAAAAAAAAAAAAAAAATAAAAAAAGAAAAAAAAAGAAAAATACGAATCTCTGAAGGCGTATCTAGGGCAAAGAACATCGATCGTATAATCTGGGTCAGAGCTTGCATGCAACTCTGCTTCAAAGTGTGCGCCAAGTGCAACGCCGTGTGCAGTTGGTCGAGAAGTATATTGCACCAACTATGGGGAAAGAATAAAAGAGAGAAATATGTATACAAGTATGTAACGCTTATAATAATGTGAGCGAATGTAAAAAGAAGGAACTTTTTAATCCGTATCATATTATTATCGATTGTATTATTTATGAGATTTACTAGTCTTCCCGCGCAAACTAATCCAAGTATTTTAATCGCGAATCTATGAAATATTTCATACACAGGCAAACGTTTCGTAGAAACTTGACAAGGAAATAAGGAAACTTTTTGTCTGAAACTTTGTCCGAGCGATTTGATCGATCTTCTCTTCTTTCAAGTTGTAGGGAATATTTCAATTTGTTTAACACTAGATATACCGCCATTTTCAATATACACCTATCTCTAGCACACTAGTCAAAATGACTGGTGTATACAAAAAATGCTTGTTGAGCTTTGCTTCCAGTTAACTCTCAAAAAATGTTTAACAATAATTAATTATTTACAGAAATCAAATGTTACGTGAAGTTGCAAATTTTGAATTTAATAAATGGCTGGCTGATCTGGTAGGTATATCTAGTGTTAATAATTTGTATAGTAATAATCTAATGAAAATAGATTGAAAGAAAAGAAAAGAAAAGAAAAGAAAAGAAAAGAAAAGAAAAAAAGAGACAATAGCGAACCGGTCAAAAGCCTTTGTTTCCCAAAATGGCAGCCATTAGAATTGTAATCTTTTGTAGAATGAATGCACGTGCATATGCGCATACATATATTGCGCAAGAAACACGTGTGTAAGACGAGGAGAAGGATAGAGATAGAAAGCTGTAAAATCGATTTCTCCCGACGCATCTCTCTCTCTATATTCAGCGTGTGACCTAGCGACGCTCTTTCATGGCGGACATTCGCATTTCATCTACATATCTACATACGTATTATGTATATGCGAATAATTTCATACAACTCAATAATAAGAATAATAATAATAATAAAAGGGAACTAATGCGATAACAAAATGGCGTGCAAATTAATGGAAATAAACAAGAACGTTAGTTAAATTGTTAAATTATTTGATAAATTGTACACATGACATATATATATAGACATATGCGCGTGTTTTTATATAAAATCATTAGTCGTTATTTTGAAGAATTAAAAGTAAAAGAGTGTAACTGGTAGCAAAAGCTGGGATGGCAGAGAAGCAAGCTATAGAAATATCGAGCGACCCGTTTTAGTTTCCCTTATTCTCGGTAACGATTTCGTGCAGTCCTATTTACAGCTTGCTGCTACATGCTTTTTCATTCCAAACGAAAGCGAGAATGGGAAAAGGGAAGAAATGATATAAAAGAAAAAAAGTTAGCAGCAAGTTCTGAACATTTTTATACGGAATCTGTAGGAAATATATATTCTTATTGAAATCAATCTCTTGATTGATATCTCTGTTTAAAACCCGAAATAAAAAGATAAATCTAATTGTGTAAAAAATGATGAGAAAGAAACGATCTTGAAATGTTGTTTAAAATATTGAAAAAAAAACATGAAATAAATGATGTCTCTCTACTACAACGATAACAAGAAGAAAAAGAAAATAAATGGCGTTAATAAAGGTTAAATACTAATTCTCCGTTGGTTGTTTTAAAATGACAATTACATTTGCATAAACCCTATTATTATTACACAGGGTAAAATTAATGAATAATTTCTATACATAAGTAGAAACGACCCACATTGCAAATTTGGAAATGACGTGCAGCAAGTTATTTAAATACGTATCGTAGTTCCCGTACGAACAAGTATAACGTTAATAATATATACACTAAGGAAATTAATTGACATGAATTGCAACTTACAATAGAGATTGGTAAGCATTCATTAAATTAAATGGGATTTAAATGGGATTTAAAGGCAATAAGCGAGAGCTCTTCTTCCTTCCTTTCAATCTCCCACTTTATTTTGTAACATTTCAAATTAACTTTATATATTTTGAATTGAAGAAATATTTGTTTTTAAAACATTTGCATCAATTAATATAATATTCATTGAATGAATGAAATACAATATTAATTCTATTCAGATAAAATTTGAATATGCGTGCGATAAGTAATAAAGATAAACGGGAAGAAATTCAATAAACCGTAAAATGCAAAAATAAATAGCATTTATAGTTTCACACATATGTAAATAAATATCTGTAAAGTTAAATAATGAAAAAGAGAATAGAAATAAAGTCAGGAAAGACATTGCCCTCATAACGCAATATCGACTTTGCGTATGCGATCGCACGCGAGGTGCGAGGAGAAATGTTTTTTCAGTGCATTCATTAGAGTCGGTGGAAAAAAGGTATCCATATAAATGTACATATATATATATATATATGTATGGACGTCCTGTTCCTCTATTATTCGTCTCCCCGCACCGCTAGCTGCTAGCTGCTAGCTGGTAGCTGGTAGCTGCTAGCTGGGCGCCATACATCCGACATCGCTTGGCACGTAAGCCAGCCACACCGTTAGTTCAACATTTTCCGACAAAATCGTGGTACTGACATCTGTCGGAATATTAGTATATACTGCCGATAAGTTAGAATTTCCACAAGTTTATATTACCAAAATGACTATGTTAAATGATCCACGGTCGGTAAGGAAGAAAACTATTAATTACCGATGCGATTGTTGGATAAGTCAATTTGTCGGTAAAATATGTGTGTACGTATATTTGTGTTATCGACCGTTAAAAATAAAAAAAAAAAAAAAAGATCTGAAATAGGGTGCAAGTGGAACGGCGATGACCTTTGCGTATACATCATCGAAGGGCCGATGCCCTCTGCTTTTCAAGGTAAGCAACTTTAGCAAGAGACTACATTTGTCGACAGTGCTATTTCCATCTATACAAATGCTACTCCTTATCCGTTCAAAGATGAAGATTTCAATGTTAAAAAGAGTTAACGAGAGAGACATGCATAAGATTCTTATTAATTATATATAGAGGAAAATGACAAAGGAAAACTGATAAATGTAAGAAAAATGATATATGTATAAGAAATTGATGCTTACCCTTGAAAGGTATTAAAATGATAATAAACGAGTCCTAGTCCATAAAGAAACGAAGCATCTTTCCAATAGTCGCCTTTTAACGCATAAAATTTCTGATACGCTGACATGGCTGTAAAAATATACAAATTTAAGTATAAAACAACGCATCATGTACCATTTATATTTATAAATTAGTAAGAAAAAATAGACAACAAACCTTTAGAATAATCTTCCAATAGCAAATGAAAATGACCTAATTTACAATAAGTCTTTGGATCAATACTAATTCCATTGTCTTCCTCCTCATCGTCCTTTGATGGCTCCTCTGAATTCAATTTAATACTATCCGCTTTTCTGCGTTGTTTTTCAGATTGCGCTTGGATCAACATTCTTTCTAAGTACTTAATTGCACGCACTACCAAAGCCTTTCTCTTTGTCTGCTCTGGTGCGTTCAGTTTAAGAAATCCAAATTGTCGACTGTGTACGTACAAAAAAAAAGAAAGAAAAAACATTCTGTTATAGCTAATAGAAGAAAAGAAAAAGGAAGAGAGAAAAGAAAACAAGTAAAACCAACAACAAATTTACACAAAGTAACAGTAGCATCATTCTTGAGTTTTTACAGTTTTATGAAAACCGGTAGAAAAATAGATTTAAATAGATAGATTAGAAACCATGTCTAACTTATTATTATACGTTGTTTATATTACAAATATGTCATTGTAATTTTGGATTTATTTCAACAATATCTACATACAAATCTTACAAAGAGCTCATTAAGTTATTCTATATTTTTGTATTGTATACATTTATTGTATATTTGTCAGATAGTTGTCAGATAAAATGTATTGAAAGATTCATTTTGGATTCATTTGGAAATTAGATCAAAGAGGAATGTTACAATAAATGAAACAAATATTGTTGCTTCTCCTGTAAGATAAAATAAGAAGAAGCGCGCGAAAAGAACATTCAACTTCAAATGTAACATTTCTTTCTCCAAATATCAACATTAGACATAGCATTGATTTTCTTCTAATTTAAACAAAACAAAGGAAAATTAAACAAAAAGTGAGCTTTTTCATTGTTAATCTATCAACTAATTCTGAATTCTTCAAATTGTATTGTAGTAAAAATAAGAGAGAAAGAAGGAGCGTATAATAGGGGTATAGTAGTAAGGTAAAAAGGATGTTAGTAGGTTGCTCGGTAAATAGACAAATTAGGAGAGGAGGAGAAAAAATTGCCCGCCTCTTTTCTGTCAGATGGCCAAACTTTAAGGTTACATTGTGATCTTTTAAAAGAGATCTAATCCAAGTATATATATATATATATATATAGAGAGAGAGAGAGGGAGAGAGAGAGAGAGAGAGAGAGAAAGAGAGAAAGTAAAAAGAAATATTTGCACGTATAAGACTAAACACTTTTCTTGATTTTGAGCATTAATCAATCGTCCAATCACCTGTCTAATTCGGATAATATCTGTAATTCTTGAGGAGTCAAGTTGATATCGTCCGTTTCCTGGGCCATTTTTCTACACACTTGTTACATCAACGAAAACACCGCACACGCACACACACACGCACACACAAACGTACACGTTAAAGAAGATCCTTCGAAGACATTTTTTTCATAAAAATCCAAACCGAATGAACGATCACAACGTCCAAACGTTGATAAGATCTTTTTCCCAATTTCTACCAAAAGAAATGTTATTTTGTCTTTCTTCTCTCACGCGGAGCAAAAGTATTTCTATTTGTCTTCCTTTTCCTCTTCCTCTTCCTCTTCCTCTTGTTTTCATTTATTTATTTGTTTTCTCTCTTTTTGTTTGTTTGTTTTTTTTTCTTTTTCTTTTTTTTTTTTTTTTTTCTAACGCACCAAAGAGGTTACAAAAGAACCGAATAATCTCGCGACGTAAAACTGTCTTCTTAAACACGCGATCGTTTTTAATCATCAAATCTGTCCGTTGCGCCAGATACTATGTTGCTACTTCCACGGCGTTCATTGTCTCCTCCTATTCAAATAAATACAATTCTTAATATTTTTATTCCTATCATTTATTCTTGTTTTTCTTTACCAAAAATATCTTTAGAATTATCTTTTTTTTGTTTTTTTGTTTTTTTTTGATTAATTTTATCCTTTCTTCTATTTCTACTTTATTCAAGATCAAAGTTATATATATCGTTTTAAATGTTCCGCCATTTTGACCAAACACGGTATTATAGTTAAAGCGTTATCGCAACGTATCAAGTAAATACGTTGTTTAAACGTTCGTTTAAAACACTCCTCCTCGTTATTCTGCTAAAGTCTTATTCTGACACTGTCAGTTCGCGCAACTGATATTAATCGATCGATTATTATATTATTATCTTTCATTGGACGATTAGGTGAGCCTAACGTGTAATTAAACTAAACGTAAATATTATGAAAAATAATCGATTGTTGTCATTATTACATTACATAACAATTTGAAAATCTATTTTAAATATCTATCTGCGTTATGCCCAAATTGTCGAAAAATTCAATCACGTCAGGAGCAAGAAAATTATACAAACGGTATAAATAATCTTTGCTCTGCTTTGTTCTTCCAACGTATTTGATTTGTGGAATATTTGGAATACATATAGTTTGGAATATAGTTTGTCATTTCTTTGTTTCATCTTGAAAGGTGTAACATCGAATACTATATATATGTCGCGACGACGACGACGATAAATCCGTCATTGATAGATACACATTGTTGTATATTTCTTTATTCAGTCATTGTTGTTTGTTCAGTCCTAATCAGGATAAAAATAGTATATAAAAATAGCATAAACAAAAGGAAAATAATAATGCATGCAAGAAATTCAAATAGTTTTATTGAAAATCGATTTTCATACTACATACATATGTATGAAAGATGATTTCATTATTTATTTCCGCAATATTGCGTTTGTCTATTTGAAATTCTTATTCTGTCGTAAGCTAAGCGTCATTGTTTTAATAATCTATACGATATTTATAGTGCTAAAATGAATCTTCCTGGGGATAAAAGCAGTAAGGAAGGCACTAGTAAAGAAATATGTACGTTAGATGTTTCAAAGGAAGCCAAAAGCTTTTTAGACAAAGTCTTAGGGGACGTAGGTAAAACTTCGGCTACCAAACAGATTATAATTGGTACGACGTCTGGATGGTAAGGACATATATCTACTACTGCGTGTAATTATCTTTATTTATATAGTAAATTCCTTTCTTTTCTTTCTTTTCTTTCGAATTTAGGATGACTGGTTTCCTTACTATGAAAGTTGGAAAAGTTGCAGCTTTTGCTGTCGGCGGCGGTATTATTATTTTACAAATAGCTGCTCATCAAGGATATATCAAAGTTAATTGGGATAAAATTCAAAGAAAAGCTGAAAAACTTACAGACAAAGTAGAAGAGAAAGTAACTGGGGAGGGTCCTAGGTTCATAGATAAGGTAAAAAAAAAAAAGAAGAAGAAAAAAAAAACAAAGATTAATTAAACATTAATTTGTAAATAAAACATATATTTTGTATTCTTATAGGTAGGGACATGGTGCAGGAAGAATTCTTATGTGGCAACAAGTTTCCTTGGTGGCTTCATTATTGGCCTTGCATCGTGAATTTATAAATATAATATCCAAATTTTCTATGAAGATATAAATCTTGTATATTCGAATTTCTATTGATTCGCAATTCTGTGATTCGAGGGCATTTTCTTTTTATTTCTTTTTCTTCCCTTTCTTTCTTCTACTTTTTTTTCGTAAATATCATTCATTCTTATAATACAAGTTGTAAAGATGTCTTAGCATAGTATAATTTTGAAAAATAAAATCATTCTTGCTCGGTAAATCATGTGGTTTATACACATGTTAAGTATATTTCGGCATTTAAATAAAAAAGTGTAATGCAATAACCGTTTCATTTTACTATCTAATTATAATTATATCAGTATAATGTTTTAATTCTATACAAAATAAAATAATATGTTAAGTGTCAAAATATTGAGACCTCCTAAAATCATTAATTGGTAGAAATGTATGAGGACAATAAAGATATTTCTTGTTTCAGGTCGAGAGATATGTTGATAAAAAATTAGATAAAGCAGAACAACTGTTAAAAAATGGAGAATCTCGTACAAGACGCTGGTATCACTCTATAACTGGTGATTCGTCATGTTTCAAAGCCACAGAATTTCATTTCTTCTTAGCTTCTTTTACAGTAGGCCTCGCACTTGGTATGGCTACAGCAAAGTAGGCAAACACTTGCTGTTGCTGTTGCTGCTGTACTTTGAAATTGAAATCTCAGATATAAATTACTGTATTTCGGTAGTAAAATATCGTCAAAGTAATGAAATAAGTTAAAATATGAAACATTACTTCCTAGGGAAATAACTAAGTCATTATTTAGTATTATAAGATTATATACACACATAAACATTTTTTTTCTATCTACAAAATATACATCATTTAAAAAAATCTGTTTCCAATATACGAAGCCTTCAAATTATTTTTAACAAAAGTCACGATTTTAAGATTTCAAACATTTGTATATTTAACGATAAATTTTCTTACACTTAACTTTTATACAAATAATATTATTATTAATGCTTACATTGATTTTAACTGAATTCTACGTATACTTTTAAGATCATATAATTGTCTTCGATAAGTATTATTAGAAAGAATTCAGCATATTCATATTTATCAAACAACTACACTTTTCGAAATACCATATACGAGATACGAGAATGATTATTGTTTTCATTATAAATTTATCTAATAGAGCGGCGAAATTTTATTAAAAATTTTTTGATTTCTCTTTGTTTAATAATAAGTATCATGTTTGAATTGTGCAGATTTAATAGAAAGAATCGTGTTGAAAAAAAACAATTTATGCGTTTATCGTGCTTTTAAACATATTATATTATTTATATATATATATATATATATATATATATAAATATGTTACAAACGTTATTAATTCAGTATGCATTGTGCGTCTGTTGTACTTTCTTTAAAGTGAAGCGTTACTAGGAGAAAAAACAAAACAGAAACGAGAAGAAAGGTAAAGACAAAGAAAGAGAGGGATGATCGAGAACAGTAGTCGTCAATACATCGTACGAAGAGCACATAGGCATCTAATTACGTTAATTAGTTTGCCTGTATATCGTTTAGCTGTAGCTAGTTGTATTTTTGCATATATATTATCATGTATATTCGTATATTAATTAGTTGTTTAGCCATATTTAATTACCTTTACTCTTCTTTGCGTTATTATTTAGTTTAATAAATAGATTTTTTGTTCTGCCATTACAGATAGTACTCGTAATGTAATTTATGAAAAAAAAAAAAAAAGGAATTTAAGATATCTTAAATAATTCAGTCGTAATCAAAATTATTGTACGATACTGCCACTATTTTTAATTGACATTATACAGTACAATGTACATATGTACTGTCTTATATTTATAACTGTATTTTGATAATCAACAATGTGAAAAAGATATCTGTTTTACTTAATATTATATCAATTGAACATTACTAACGAACTGATGAAAATAAAAATAAATAAAACAATATATACATTGGTATACGAATAATATAATCATCAATATAATAATCATCATGTGTGCTAGTTTCGTTTATTTTATTTTCTACGAATGTTTAAAATTGTTTTAGGCACTTCATTATAATGGCTCTTAATCTTCTTCTGATTTTTTGATCACCATTGCAAAAGATATGAGTCGAGTTATCTCCTATCTGAATTAAAGTATCCTCATCTTGCTAAAAAAAGAAAAAAATAATGACAGCTAAATTGAATATAAAAGATTGATTATTTGGATAATAAAAGATATTATGATGATCCTACCAAATGAATACTAGTAGAGGTCGGACTGTGTTGTAATTTAGCACCTAAAATTCCTTCTTGATTAAGTTTTAGAATTAATTCTTGAGGATCCAATACACCATATTCATGCTTTCTTTCCTTAAGAATTTCTTCTTTTATCGGTACTGGTGATCCAGAAGATCCTTTACGTTTACAATTAGATCTATCTTCTATGCTCTGTGCAAATAATATTTCTTGTTAACAGATTTTTGATTTATTATTTAACATATATTAATTAATATTTGTTTATCTTTTGGTGGTACCTTTATCGTATATACATTATCTTTAACTTCTAATTCACCGGTAACCGACGCGAGACTTAATCCTGGTCTAATCTCATTTAAGACAATATTTCCAGCCAAATCTGGTTCAATAAATACGCGCCCTTTCTTACGTTTCAAAGGTAATTTTATAACTTCACTCCGTTTGAAAGTAATCAATGGTTTTTCCTTCAATCAAAATCACACACATTAAAAATAATGTTTTTAATAAATATACATATAAAATGAAGAGAAGGCAAAAATTGATGTCTTAGCAAAAATTGTGTGTCTTACTCCGACGGGTTCAATAACAAGATCTGTCCTATGTAGCGCAGTTATTGGCGGTTGGGTATAGCATTCAGGAATAACTAAAGTTTCTGGTTTCAAATCTCTAATTAATTTATTAGCTTGGGTAAAATTAAGAGACGTATCTATTGGACAATGGACCACTTTCATTGCCAATGGTTGAAATGGTGCTAGTGCATCTAAATAAGAGAAGTCAGGCTCTGAAATAGAAAAGACAATTATTTTCTCTTCAGATATATAATCATTTATCAACTTTTATCAACTTTTATTTCTTTTATTATATACCTGTGAAAATAATCGTATGTTGTGGATTACTGCCCCACAATTGAACAAAGTGTACAGCATCTCCAAATCTTAAACTAGGATGACCGCAGAATATAACACAAGGTTGCCTGTAATCCGAACTAAATCCTTCCGCATAGGTAGAAGTGTAATGTTTAAGTCTTGAATTTTTAACAAGAAATGCATGAGGAAAAGGTTCTTCCGGAAGGTAGACTTTATTTTGTTTATTTGTTGAAAGCCTCAAATAATAGAATTAATGAAATTAATGAAATTCATGAAATTCATGAAATTCATGAAATTAATAATAAATATAAATGATAAATGGTATCGAGTGTTAAAACGTACCATTCGGCTAAAATATTTGAGTACGCTAAAGAAGTTTCTGCTACGGGGGAAATAAAAAAAAGAGGTACTTGAGAGAATCCAGACTTATCCAAATGTGTACTAAGGCATTCAAATAAATCATATACCACACCCGAAGGATAACATGGTATTAAAACACAGCCACCTGATCTGAGTGTCATAGCTAAAAAAAAAATATTATATAAACAAGTGGTTTTTTTTAATTACATTGTGTTACATGCAAGAGCATGTAAGCAAGTTGTTATTATGCCTTATACCTACCAACAGTCATACACAATTCACCGAGCATCGTATCCGGATTAGCAGTCGGTGTTTGAGTCAAACCTGTCAATATTAACATATTGGCATGCTTCAATGTAGCTTGTTCCATAGGTCTTGGATGAGTCGTTAATGTCGACGAACCGCTTACAAATGCAACTTTTTCGTGATCGCATGATATCAACCAATTACTACTACCTAAACAATATCCAGAACTTATTGGTGTAACTGTCAATGCGCCGTATATATCCTAGAAAGAAAATATTTCATTTCTATATATCATTTTATTACTACTATATTATGTTAAGAATTTTCTTTCGAAAATGTCGACATTACCAATTTCTGATCATATCCGACCAATTGAATGTTTGACAAAGCAGAATTTATAGCTGACAGTCCATATATATGTCTCCAGGATTTTGGTTTAAGAGCATCGGCTAAGGGAGGTGGTAATATATGTAATAACTCTTTCCAATGCTTAGCCAAAGTTGCTCTAGGTGTTTGTTCTATAAATTCTACTAGTTCTTCCATAAAAAATCTTCCTATTTGTAACGTTGGTTCAGTAGCATAAATCACCCCTTTAAAACCAGTACCTTCAGTTACAAATGGTAATGCAAGCATGCAAGTATAGTTTGATATTAGAATGGCATCGATTTCTGAAAAATCTACTATTTTTTCAAGAGGAGGAGAGAATTCTGGCGTTGAATCAACGAATACTCTTCCACAACATTCTTTCAGTTCCTGCAATTGTATTATATGTTTTTATTTCATATGTCAATATCTATATATATATGTGTGTGTGTATTTTAACATTTATATATTTATATTCGACATTTAAACCAACCCCTTCAATTTGCCAGTCTTGATGATTATCTCGTGGAAGCCAATTTGGTAAAGAATTAAATTTTGCACTTGGAACCATGGGTAATGGCATGAAATGTAAAATAGATTGCATACTTAATCCACAATCCAGCATTAAAGTGATCCCTTTGAAACTCAGAACAAGGCATGGCTTTGTTGGGTCATTTGATAAGCAATACTGTGCAAACATGATATAAACATAATTACAAAAGGAACAGTAATTTCAATATACATATACAACATATATATATATATTGTGTATATTGTGTATATTGTGTATATTGTGTGTATAGATAGATAGATGGACGGACAGATAGATAAAAATAAATACAAAAATAGTAAATAATTTGTCGAAGATAGTTATTTAGATATAATCGAAAAAAATATTACATATAGAATAATACAAGGATAATTACCAATTTCATTATTTTTATGGAATTTGGATTTAGTTGTTTCAAGTCGTATCGTGTTCAAAGTGCGTCCCGTGTTTATATATACAGGTCATTGAAGCATTAAGTTTGACTTAACCTCTCCATCGTGGTATTTAATTCGTATACTTTGGAATTTTGTTTTAGTAATCATTTATTTCAACTGTAATGTAAAAAGAATTATTTTTAGTATTGAAATAATTAATCTCCTTATACGCGTTTGTATTATTTCAATAATAAGAATAATTGGAAGACAATGTGCGAAGTCAAAGTTTTGTTTAATGGATACTCGGAACAAATGGATGATAGAATAATGTGCGCCAATTGTTCGTGCACTTTAATAAAAGGACCAAAATTAATAATTGTCGATACTATGACTGCTTGGGATCAGAAAAAAATTTTGGAAGGTATCTATCATGGAGAGCTAATTAATCCTAGTTGTAAATATATTTGAAATAAAAAAAAGAAAGAAAGAAATAAAGAAAGAAATAAAAAAACCAAACATATCGATGAACGCGTGATTTTAGCTCTTAGTCGTGAGAATGTAACACCAGCAGAAATTGATTATGTTGTATGTACACACAGTCACCCCGATCATATTGGAAATAATAATTTATTTACCAATGCAGAGCATATTGTAGGTCATTCTGTACAGCACGGTGATTTGTTTTATGAAGAAAATCTTAAAAATGGTACGTCTTGAATAAAGAGAAAATCTAACTTTCTCTCATTTCATTATTGATATTAATTATACTATTTCATTTATAGAAGAATATATTCTATGCGATGGTGTTAAAGTTCTTGCAACACCAGGCCATACGTCAGAAGATATTACTGTATTAGTTCAAACTAATATTAATGGTCAATCTAGTTGTGTCGCTATTACAGGTTTTTCTTTTTAATCATTACTATGATTTTAATATCCCCCCATAGGGGATTTCATTTTGACAGTAAAGATGTTTTTCAGGTGATCTGTTTGAAAAAGAAGAGGATATTGTTAATCCATTAATTTGGAAAAGTCTCGGTCAAAAAGAATTACAAAAAGTTCAATCTTACATGCGCTCACGTATTATTAATCTTGCTGATTTTATAATACCTGGACATGGTCCAATGTTTTCTGTTACAGATAAAATGAGGCAGATTGTTGATAGTCAAGTGATTGAATGATTCTACAATTAAAATTGGAAACACTTAATTCAACAACGATTCAATTTAACCCCACACACACACACACACACAAATCGTTTATAATCTTTTATTTATTTTTACAAACATTTTATTAAACATTACATAATGAAGTACATGGTATCACAACATTATTATTTCTATATATTTTTATAATGACAATTGCACATGTCAAATTATATTTATAAATAAGACAAAAAGTACAACAATGCGGTAAGGGCATATTGTGACCATTGGCTCTCTTGTAATGTATATTAAAATAATTTTTTACATAAGAAATTGAAAATCGTTTATAAAAAAGAAAACAAAAAAAAACAAAAACATAATTAATTAAATATTATTCCAATATTATGGAAAAAATTTGCATCTAGAATTGAAACTATGTTTAAATGTTCACAGCCAACATCAAAAATTAACAATTTATGTATTATTTCTATTTGTCATTTTAAAAGTCTTATACTTAAACTTATGTCGATATAATGGATAGTTATTATTTCCTTTGAAAAAAGAAAACAAGAAAATTCAATTAATAAGTTCTATAATCTATATATAAAGAACAAAGTTAATTGTTATACATATATCGTATGTCAGCAGAATTTCCATTACGTTCATTTCCAGTTTAATGTACTTTCTCTCTCTCTATATATATATATATGTATATATATATATATACATAAACTCAAAAACTCACCGTTATTGAAATATTACTAATAATATTTGCAACTGTAATGTATTAACTCACGTACACAGATCAAAAATTGATACATTTTACAAATAATATATTATATCTACACTTTGAACTAATGCTTTTCTTTTTTAATAATATCATCACTTAAAATCACAGAACGAATTTATCTGTAATAATCTTATATGTATAAAATGTATCATATATAATAAAAAATTATTATATATAAGAGGTATTTTTACTGTGCATTTAATTACATAAAGTAAAAACCCTGCACTTGATATAAAATAATCATTTTGCTCACAATAGCAAAATCTATTGGAAATTTGTTGGAAATTTGTTGGAAATTTGTTGAAAAACAAAACAGTTTTCATTTTATTTCACATCTAAACACATTTCAATGTTTATCCATTAGACAGATAAGATAATTTATGTAATTTATTGTTGTTACATATATGTGGAAAAGATCTTTACATAATAATAAAAAGTTGTTGTGACCGCCAGGACCTCCACCGAATAATGAAAATGGATTGATATACAAATGATTTAATATATTAAGAAATTTAACATTATTCATGACATTTCTTACTTTCTTTCTTTCTTTCTTTCTTTCTTTCTTTCTTTCTTTCTTTCTTCTTTTCCATTTTAAAATGAACAAATATTATTTCAAAAAATAGTTTTCGTAGAAGCTTTTCCAATTAAAATTGGACCGGACATAAGCAGTGTTTTCATTTTGGCAATAGAGAACTTTAAAACTTTCTTTTGTTGAAGTTTTATGAATTCATAAAAATAACATATTTATCCGTTGCACATTCAATAATACACACATTAGCGAGAGATTAAAGTAATTTTCATTATTAAGTAATTTTTATAAATGTCTGCCGATCAAACCTGGCAAGGCGACGCGTGTATGCAGTGGTACTGGTCCCGGACTAACTTCTCCTGTCACTGTTCCCAGCTGCCCCATAAAGTATTAAATACATCAAGAATTTACTCTCTCCAAATTCTTATTAATTATTTAACATTATACATCGGTTACACATATATCATCCATTATTATATTTTCACATTCAATTAAACGAACGTGAAATATAGAGGATCGTATTAGATAGGACTAGTCTGAGATAGACTTGTCCTATTATTTATTATCATTTAGATGATCATCGTTAATCAATATCTTTTTTGTGCTATTAAATATGTCATTAAAAAGTCTAAGTATATTAAGATCTTTCAATTATTACATAATTCTACAAGAAAGAAAATAATTTATCTCCATTTATATTTTATATATGTACTTGTATATATGTACTAATATATATTATAAATCAGATTTTTAACAATATAGACATATTTAATCGCACAAAATGTAAATCAATATTTTCAAGGAGAGAGGATTTAAAAAACATGTTCATATATGTACACTGTATGTCGTACGGTGTGTCGTACGGTGTATCGTACATCTGTGTGAAAAAATTAAAATAAAAAGTATACAACTTAAACAAAAAATATCAAATCAAACAAAACAACAAGCCAAACAAACAAATGAAATCTCTAGTTTTTTTTTTACTATTATTTTTTTTTTTTTTATAATCACAATACGAATGTTTATCACAGAGGAATCAAACAAATTATTTTTATATTTAACCGTTTGAATTCTACAGGCTGCTTTCGCGTTCTTCAAATTTCATATCGAAAAAACCCAGCGCATTTTTTTTTTTTTTTTCAACGATATGGATAATAACTGACAGCGACTCCTCACAATCTGACGAAACGCGTTTCATTTTTCTTCTGTATAATCCAAGTAAATACATTTTCTATTTCATTGTTACCTATTATATGTATATATAATATTTTATAAAATAATATATCACAAATGAAAAATATGACAAGTTTGGAGAACATTTATCATTTAAAACATTATACACAAATTAGATGAGATTTTTGTCTCTTAACATAGATTAAGGATAAGGGCTATCACGATTCTTGGCTTTTCTCAATATGAAATAAAAGGAACGCCATCAACGTTGTTGAATCTTTTTGCATCTCATCAGAAAGAATACGTATCAACAAATATAGGTACATATATATATATATATTAAAATTTAAATTGAACCACTTAAATATCTTTGAAACTGTTAATGGTAGAACCAAAATGTATTTAAGAGGGCATATTATTCGATATTATTAGTTTCTTCTGTATGTGGGCACGTAAAGGTCATATAAAGGTTACATTAAAAAATGTATGATTCCATTTAAAAAATCAAAATTTACTTTCATGTGACCTTTACGCATCCACCTATAAAAAAAAAAAAAAAACCAAAAAAACTAATAATATTGGATAATGTGTCCCATTAAACCATTCAACTTTACACACTTTTCTCTATCATCAACAGTTTCAAAAATATTTAAGTGGATTGATTTAAATGGGACACTCTGCATATATAAACAATAATAAAATAAATAATTAACGAGTTACACTAATTATAAATTACTAATTAACGTAATTTCATTATTATTATTATTATTATGTTAATTAATTGAATATAATGATTTTTTATTATACTACCAAAAATATTCTTTAGACATTTGTTTAATAGTTTAATACAAAATAATATTGAAATTCTAATTGGAAATATAAATATCGTGTACAAATTGAAATTGATAACAAAAATTGTGACGTATGCTCACGGGCAATTTTTATTGGAATTCTAGGAAAAAGCTTGTTATTAATGCAACTTAAAGAAGCATTTCATAATAAAGAATTATAAATGGATGGACAGATAGAGCGAGTGAGAGAGAGAGAGAGAGAGAGAGAGAGAGAGAGAGAGAGAGAGAAGAGAAGAGAAGAGAGAAAAAGACGATAATAGAAAGAAATAGCATGAGTTTTATCATTAAATATAATTATTTACGTGAAAAGTATGTTATTATTCTAGTACAACATGTTATTACATTCAATATTTTGTTTATATCGACACAGAATCATCGAGTAGCAAAAAATGCAAATGTGTATAAATTAATGCTATTTATATGACTGACACTCCTTGCATGATATTCAAGCCTGAGATGAAAAAGATTATTCTTGTCAGGCGGCATGCAAGAGATTAATAGTAAATTAAATATTAAACTATAGATTAGAATATTAGTCGAAAATAAAAAAACAAAAAACAAAAAAAAATGAGAAAAATAAATAAATAAATTCAGTCAATATCTCTAATTTAAATACATGGTAATAAAAAGTTTTTGAGAATAAAATAATTTAAAGTAGAGCCAGGAACTATGTATTAAAGTTTCTTAAAACAACTTTTCTTTTTCTTTTTTTTGGTTTTGTTTTAAATTACTTAAATAAAGATGATATCGTTAAATGCTACTACTTTTTGAACAATATAAAAACGTTGATTTAATTTGTAAATTTTCGTACACGTAAGACTGACTGCATTTTAAGCAGATAACGCCTCAAACAATAATATATATAGAAAATTATGTTTAATGTTCAATGTAATTATATGTAATTTGTACGTAACTCAAATTTAAAAAGAAATAATTCAATGCAAAGAATATAAATTACAAGAATATGTGTATATATGTACACAGAACATTTAAACGTTCAGTATTACCTATTATATTAATACTTTCTCAAAAATCACAAGGTATACTTATATATGCTTACTAATACAGCAGACAAAGATCTTAATAACTAAATTATTTACTTCTATTTTCTTTTTTATATAATTCATATCAATTCTATACTTGTACTACTATTCATTCAGGAAGCTGACAAAGACATAAGTCTAACAGTTGTATGTTAAATAATAAATAATCAAATCGTTCAACATTTTCTTCCCTATCAGAGAAAGAGAGAGATAGAGACAGAGGGAGAGGGAGGGAGGGAGAACAAAAGAGAGAGAGAGAGAGAGAGAGAGAGAGAGAGAGAGAAAGGGAAATTATATTAAAACGTTTGTTTACTCCGTATCTACTATCACAATTTTTCACTATTAGGAAAAATAAAAAAAAATAAAAAAAATAAAAAAAAAACGAAAAGAAAGAAAAAAAAGAAAAGAAAATGATATTAGTTAAAGAAAAATGTTAAATTACTTTTTTGTATTGCACATTGCAAATCACTTGAAATTGAACTGATCAAAAAATGATTTGATTGGCTTCTTTGTTGTTATAATGTTCGTAACGGAATAAATCCTTCCATTCCAATGATTCTTAGGTCTTCATCATCATCATCCTCATCATCATCATCATGATTTCTTTTTCTCTAAAAAACCGGTAATATCGCAATCAAATGTGAACTATAGTAATTCGCTTGAAAATGCTGACAAACCATTGGACAGAAGCGTAAATAAATTGAAAGCATTTTATAAAGCAATTTCAGCGAAATGCTCTAGTTACATTAAGACAAGAGATTCTTTTTTTTTTTTTTTTCCTATTGAGAGACATTAAACATAATTTTCTAGATGCATAAATAAAATATATACATGTATATAAGATTAGATATCTATCTAGTAATAGCAATAATTGTAAATATTTGTAAAATCAAACAAATAAATATTGCAATATTTAGGCAAATAAATACTGATCCACGCGTTAATCTTTTATATTTAACATAAGTTATGCATTGATTTATAATGCTAGCTACCAATAAAAAGAACTTAACATTTATTAGAAAACATAGAGATATTAATTAAAGTATGTTAATTACAATGGCTTTTCAATACATGTATTGTTATATCACGTATATGTATATTATATAATCATATATATATATTTATATATATATATATATATATATATACGACTATATATTTCATTAATATTGCTATAATAAATACACAGTGAAATGTGATCAATCAAATAGTGATACACACATTTTTTATGGAAATACTTATTTTTCTTTTATTACTATTACTATTACTATTATTATTATTATTATTATTATTTATATTATTATTAAAACGTCATTATTAAGTTTACTCTAGTATTAAAATTTTGCATCGCTTGGTACATGGCTACATTTTTATGCACAGAATATTTTCATAAAAAATA
This sequence comes from Polistes dominula, assembly GCF_001465965.1. The sequence continues at coordinate 270,679 of NW_015149110.1, forward strand.
TCTTTCAGTGCAAAATAGTTCCTTATTCAAGGTGGAGGCCGCAACTGGGTTCATTTAAAATATTTTTATCATTTTAGAGATATTGACTCTTTTGATCTAATAGTTATACGCATATAACTATAGAACTCTTATTTTTATTTTATATTACAGAAAAAGATAGAAATGTTTTTAATGAACCTAATATGTTACACCTCATTTTCTATATATTTTGATAAAATTGATTATGTATATCACCATTTCTTGCCCAAATAGAAAAGTTAGTCCCGCATGCATATAGATTTATCAACACATTTTATATGAAAGAGTCATGGATACGTTAATAGTGATTATTTCTATAGAATATATAATATTACTTATCGATAAGAAATGAAAAAAAGAAAAAAAGAAAAAAAGAAAAAAACAAATATACAAAATAAAACAATATTTTCAATAAACTCCTCGATACTAGCATATAAAATGAATGATTTGTGTTGTTTGTACACGTTAATTAAAGTAAGTAAGTACATATGGGTGTAGCTCCAGAGACGCAAACCCATTAAGTCAAAATTGATACATAAAATATATACGCGAAATACCAATTTTTACAGAGGCTAAAAAGAGTGAGAGAAAGAAAGTGAGGGAGAGAAATAGAAAGAGAAAGAAAGAAAAAAAGAAAGAAAGAAAGAAAGAAAGAAAGAGAGAGAGAGAAAGAAAGAGAGTGAAAGAAAGAGAGAGAAAGATATATTAGAAATAAGATTTCTTGTGTTATTTCTATCTTCTATTTAAGTTAAGAATTACGTATGGTTCATCAAAGTTAGTAACATCTGTGCTGTTAAGTTGATAGCACGGATTAACTGTGTAATTGAGATTAGGTTGATGGAAACTCACCGGCTGTACGTTCATCCTTCTTCGTTCCATTTCACGATCTTCCAGACAAAAGTCAGAATCTGAATCAATTTTTCTTGAAACATCATCCTAAGGTAAGAAAGAGAGACAAAGAAAGAGAAAGAGAAAGAGAAAGAGGGAGGAAGGGAGAGAGAGAGAGAGAGAGAGAAAGAGAAAAGTGTTATTTAAATGATTATAATTGTAAGTCATTAATATATATTTTATACCTGTGTCATTTGCTGCGTCGTTGTAAGAATCCTTGCTAATGGACCACAACACACTGGTAATGTTTCTAACAAGGTAGGCCTAGAGTGTGTTAATAGTGGTTTCATATATCGTGTGTCAAAATCACCCCATATTCTAGCGAGCAATGCTTTCTCATTAGGTTTTGCACCGGTTGGCACTGATCCATCCTGCATAGAATTATACTGTGAAATTTGAATAACATTTTTGTTATCCACCCTGTATGATCATATAATGTTCTTTTTTTTTTTTTTTTTTTTTCTCAAATAAGATACAACCAAAATGAATATTCATTATAATATAAATTAAATTATAATAGAAAGTTAATGCAATAAATGTAAGTATTACATTGCAAATATTTATTTTTTATAGAAATGTGTTCATAAAAATTTATCAAATCTTTTACAAAGTTCTAGAACTTTTAATTAGAATATAAAAATTAGTCCCTTTTAATTAAATATTAAAAATATTACTTCGTTATTGGTTACATTTCAATTATATTGTTTGTCATTAAAACATGCTAGTACATTTATCTTTTTATATTCTTTAGTTATGTATACATATATGTTTATGTAAAATGTTAAATGCATTGAAATTGTTACAAGCTTTAAATAAATATTATTTATCTTAATTCAACTTTTAAAATTGTATGTTAAACATCTTATTTTTTAAATTAAATCTCATTGGATATGAATATACATATACATATACATACACATTTGGTTAATACAAATTTGTTTACTTTTTCTGTATCACTACTTTGACATACAGAATGGATAACAAAAGTAACCGCTTGAAATAAAAATAAAAAGCACATGCATATAGCAAAATTTAGAGCTATTTGTATGTCATAAGTTACTCTGTAATATGACTGTTTAAATTATATAATTAGGAATTATAAAGAAGCAGGATTATTGTAAAAAGATTTGTTTGTTTGATGTAAATTTTTCAAAGTTATATGTCGCTGTTACATGCAATACATAAATTAGCACAATAAATATTTAATTAACTTGCTTTCAATATTAATTTTGTCCTATGTATGAAGATATTTATATATCTCTATATATATATACATATATGATTTTAATGGACAGTAATTGTTACTATTTATGCATTAAATAATCAATAGATCAATATACTTGAATGTAATAATTAATAATCTATTAATACTTATAAAATCGCAAAGAATCTTTAAATTTCTGTGCAAACATACCGGAGGACTTCTTTCCCTACGTATGTCCAGATCGCCAAAGCCACCTTCGCCACCAGACTATCAATGTATCAATATTAGCAAGTTAAACAACTGTATTGTCTAGATTAATTATTTAAAATGCAATTATCCATTAATATTACTAAGATGTTAATTTAATAATGTTATTTGCATGCTGCATTTGCAATTGAAATGAAATTAAAAGAAAAGGAAAATTTAAATAAAAAAAAAATAAAAAAAAAAAAAAAATAATAATAAATAAAAAAACAATCAAACTAATTGTGTTACATGCTACATGCTGTTAAAACGAAATGTAAAAATGAAAAAATTGTCCACGGATTATTTTGTTTCCTTTTAATAATGAGAAAGATATTTAATCATTTTTCAATTAATTTCATATATTCAACAATAATATAATATAATATAATATAATATAATATAATATAATATAATATATTAGACGTATAAATCTTTATCTAGAAAACATTAATGAACTTGCTATATAACTCTATGCATCGATGTTTAAAAATTACCAGTTTATATGCATGAAATAATATTAAAATAGAAATTGAATGAAACAATACACACCTCCATGGTGTCCAGTGAATTGTACACCTGGATGAATAAGATTCAATGAAAGAATAATGTAAACATGATGCAAGTTAAAGCTGTCATGCATAGATACTTCTACATTCAAATAGTAGTAAAGTAGCAAAGGATAAATTTTTATATTTCTCTATAATAAGTTGTAATTTACATTGCACAACTATATGTTTTGTAACACAATTAATTACAATTAATATAATTGTATTTTGTACAGAGTTACTGCAGCAACTGTAACTACAGCAACATATATATGAAAAGAATAAAAATATGCTAAAATTTATTTTTAAATAAAATACTATTATATAATATAATAAGCAATTTGTATTATGCAATATGTATATCACAAAATGATGTATACTATAAAATATTTCCAATGACAATTATTCAAGTAAAAATGATCAAGTTTATTTTAGCTGCAAATTCCACGGAATTATATTTAGCTTTTTTAAATATGTCTCTTTCTCATTTGACAAATATTAATTAGAAATAAAAACTAAATGATATTTTAAAGATATACATTCATTTTCAATGAATATTTATAACTTTATGTGAAATAATTGTTTGGTTTTAATGTTATTACAGTGTTGCATTTATTATATTATAGCGATATTATGAGGTATAAAGAAGACATATCAACACAAAATTATATTAGATTGAATAAATGAATGTACTTACATTACGCACACCATTTTGTGATAAGCCTTCTATTTCTTCATCTACGCCAACGCTGTAAAAAAAAATGAAAAAATGAAAAAATGAAAAAATGAAAAAATGAAGTTATAGATGTTAAAAAAATAAAACAGATATGAAATACTTTTGACACTTGACACTTACGGTATATTGAACCAACTTAAGAATTGAGTTGTTGCACCGCCTTGTAAAATCACTGTCAAGATTACAATTAAACTTGTTGTAGTTAGCATGGCTTGTCTAGCATCTGACACAGTATTTCTAATTGCAAGAGCAAAACTCATAGCTCCGCGTAAACCAGCAAAGAAAAGCATGTGTTGATAATTCATTGAAATTTTTGGTTTACGTGCTAAATTTAATATGAATGATAAAGGATAAACATTGGCAGCACGTCCTAAGAGCGCACAAAGCTATTGTAATCAAGTTAAGGATATTACATGTTACATATGTACGTATAGTTATATAAACAAATGCACGCGCGTACATTTATTATAATCTTATATTCATCATTTTGAAGAGGATACAAAGCCAGCAAAGATGAAGCCTGGATCAAAGTGATGTTTTGGAAAGGTAAACATCGATACACCGATATAACTGAATATAAAATTTTCAGCTAAGAAATTTAATAATTCAAACAGATGTTTCGTTCGTTGACGAGAATCTGGACTTAAATTATTATACGTATAATGTGCTTGGCAAATGCCGCAGAATAAAACAGCAACCACACCTATAAACGCAATATAACATATTTACATTTTCTGACAAAAAATCTCTAAAATCTATTACAGTGCTATATTTATTTTTACCTGTAAGATCTGAAGCTTCTGCAATTAAAAATGTACTGTACGACATTAAAACAAACAGAGCTGATTCTAAGAGAGGAAAATCTCTAACTCTAGTAAATTTAGTTAACAATGCGGTAATACATCCCATGGTAGCACCAATGAATAGAGATAAACTAAAAATACCAACAAAATCGCCAAATGCTTGGAAGAATGCTACTGTTTCGAATCCTCCTGATCCAGACTGATAACGTTCAGCATAATTTTGTATCGAACTGAAATATAATAGAGAAGATAAATAAAATATACTTTTATAATACTTTTATAATACTTATTTCATTATATCTAATACTTGAAGGAGAAAGTTAAAATATTTACAATATACGTACCCACTGAGAACAATAGCGACTGCATCATTAAGTACACTTTCTCCAAATACTAAAGCATATAAATTAACATCTACGTGCAGATCATTAAAAATAGAAATTATTGTCAACGGATCTGTTGGAGATATAAGAGCACCAAAATATAAAGTATCCAAAAATGTAAATGATGTAGAAAGATGCGGTATTAATTGTATGAACGCATACATCAATGCTCTGAAAAGAGAGAGAGAAAAAAAAAAAAAAAAAAAAAAAAAAACATAATTCATTATAATATAATATAAAACACATGATACTCAACTAAAAAAAGTTTTTTCCGATGTTTACAAAGTATTAATAATCTTTCTTAAGAACAGATAATAGATAAAATCAATCAATGGACCATTTTAAGTACACCAAGGAGCATTACAATGAATTTAATAGAATTGTATATTATTAATAATTACCCAATGACAAATGCTGATATTGATGTTCCAAGTAGAGCATACATTAAAATTGCTCCTAAATTTCTGAAGAAATATTTCTGAAACAGGATAGTATAAATGTGCATATGTATGCTCACATCAGATGTCATTTAACCGTTTGAGTATCAAGTTGCGCGATTGCTCTGTTCAGATTTCTTATCGCGCTGTTTTTAGCATTTACTAACAACTCAAACGATTAATTTATAACAAAATAATATTACCCACTCGTTTCAAACTATATCCAGCATGAAAAATGATCGGTGGCAGTATAATATTAAAGAATATTTCTGGATCAAAAGTGGCCTGTATAATGTAAATATAAAATATAAAATCCATAATTCATATTCATGATATTTCATTGAAATAACATATTTTTCATGATAATAGAAAGTTTACCTTCAAATCAATCTCATTGTCCTCCTTATAAATTTCTCCACGAAAAGTATAAGCGAATGTTTTATTTTTAATTAAACCGCCACCTTTGTCTTCAGGAAAACGTAACCATAATGTATCTGGAGGTACTGACTGATTATATTTGCTACTATTATCCGGTACAACTGGCATATGTAATATAGCACTATTTGTTGTAAATCCATAACGAATGATTGCACCTATGATCAAGCCTACAAAATATACATACAAATGTATAAACTTCAATAATAATTAATGTAAAGAATACTTAGGTCATTATTTGCATATACACATATAATAAATATGTTAAACATATGTTCAAATATACGAGCAACTTTCCAGATCATATTTATCCTTATATAATATTGTAATATATTGTGTTGCGTTTGCTTTTTATATAAGATTGAAAATAATACTTTATGCATTAATACAAGGTTATTTAAGAAAGAGATTTATACAATATAAAGTTAAAGTTGTTCTATTATGATTATAATAATATATTGTTATAAATAAAATAATATCTTTAAAGAGAGAGAGAGAGAGAGAGAGAGAGAGAGAGAGAGAGAAAATTTGATAAAATGATTTAATAAGTATATATATATATATATATATGTACGCATGTCACATATATAGATAATACAGGTACATGACGTCGAAGTACAACCATGATGCAATTACAAAAATGACGATGTCGTTGAATTATTCCTAAACACAAAGCGACTATTAAAGTATTTTATTTTGCATAAAGCGTAATCAGTCAAGATCTATGAAACGTTTGACAGTTAAGAATAGGATGACGGTAAAATTATAAAAGATATTTAATGTTCGATAAAACTGTCGTATAGTTTACTTATTTTATTAAATATCAATTAACAGTGATGATAATATTTAAATAAGAATAAAATGTTCTGACAAATGAAGAAATGTATTATTCTTACCATAAATGACAGCTAAACCAGTTTCATGGAGGAATCTTAGTCGACGATGCTTGAATGTCCATATAGTTAATACAGTTAATATTAACAAAAATGTATAAAGAAGAAGATTCAAACTATCGAGTCTATGTAATAATTGAGCCTTAGCATCTAATTCAATATCTGTCGCTGCACCGTCGCATGAATTTAATATGAAAACAGAGAAAATGATATAAAATAAAATACGTATACCACACTCTACTGCCATCTTCACTTTTATAATATTTTCTAACGTAGATGATATCAGTATGACCAACTTACGATTGATTAACACTCTCCCAGTACTCTCCCAGCTTTTCTGTCTTTTCACGTTATATTGGTGTGGCGCTAGTGAATGGAGCTAGCAAATGGAGCTAGCAAATGGCGCTTATTTCAAATTGTTGAAATTATTATTCGTTCTCTTCGTTTAAAACTTTTCTTTCTAAGTTTAAATTTTCCACAATTTAACTGCTAATGCGAATAGTTTCAAGTTTTTTATACCGACTTTATTAACGAACATTATTATATTCTGGTTTCTATCTTCTATTTACGAAGGACGATCGTGATAATATCTAGCGGAATTCGAGGAAAGCTCGAAAAATAGGGATAAATGCTTTAGGGAAAAATAACACTTTAGTTACTAATCTTGTATTTCTATTATATTTGCTGTTTTTACACAGTTAAATTACATATCGAAATTTGTAGTGGTTAGGTTTGTTGGTTTCATTTCTTGTTCTTTAATTGCAAGTTAAAATGGGCTCGAACAAACGACATAAAGCGGAGAAAAGTCGCGATATTAAGAAAAAACGTCATCGTAGCCGTTCACGAAGTCATACGCCAGAACGTGAGAAAGTAGATAAACATAGACATCACAAGAAACATAAAAGGAAAGAACGCAAGGATTACGATAGCGATGGTTAGTTTCTTTTATTTTTTTCCTTTTTATCATGCATGTACCAGCATTATATATACATAATTAATATTTTGAATAAATAATGCATAAAATATGACCAAAGTTTTTAGGATTTTGTGCAAATATTAAAAATATTCTAGAAATATAAAATATACAGTGGCGGCCATATACTTACGTATACTACACATTTTAACTTTTAAACTTTCTTATGTTTGTTTTTCATACTTATCTGTCTGCTGACTGATTCAATGTTTTATTTCTAAGAAGTTTCGATCGTTGAGCATCTACCAACAAAAGCCTTTTCATGAGTTCCAAAAAATAAAGCTGTTTGTAAACATTGTGTTTCAAAATACAGATTTCGCAGCGGACAACTACTTACGTACACTGAGATTTGTCGTATTTAATGCGCAATTTTGAGAATGTAAACAGTATTCTTCCAGTTTCTATCGACAATTTGAATAAATTAGACGTAATATAAAGTCTTTGAGTAGTAATGAGTAAACTAAAAAATATTACGTCAGAACAACGGCGATTAGAGTGCAACGTCTCCGCAAAAGTGATAAATCATATCGACAAATATCTGCAGAACTGGAACTGTCAGTTATGACATGTCACTAAACAATCAAATATATTAAATGTAATGGGTACATCGCATAACATTCCTCGTAAGTCAAGATCTCGAAAAACTGATAGAAGTTAATTTAATATAAAATATAAAATTAAATATAAAAATATAAATATTTCCGTATGTACGTAAGTATGTGTCCGCAAGAAATTTTACTTAGGAATAGAAAAATATTACAAATTCTCTAAATATGAACAATTATAAGAATCCTTTTTTTTTTCATTTAATAATGTATGCTAGGGACTTATAAAATATTAAATTGGTTTTTGTTTATCTCTTGAATGAACATATATATACAACGATTTCAATATGATCTTGCTAGGTGTACGTAAGTATATGGCCGCTACTGTATATGGATAGATATATTTGTGTATTACACGATACTGTTTAAATTTACATTAATATTTACATAATTATTTACATTTATATTTACAGTTGAAATTGTCAATGCACCACCGCCACCAAAAATCTCAAGATTATCGCATCCTTCGACACCACCTCCGCCAGAAATTTCAAAACAACGTAGTCCATCTCCTATAAAAGATGGCATGTCGCAAAGCTCTTTATCTATTGAAGAAACAAATAAGCTCAGAGCAAAGTTAGGTTTAAAACCTTTAGAAGTTGATAGTACATCGAAAGATGATCCTAACAAAATTAAGGATGATTTGGGTGAATTTTATCATAAACCAGCAACAAATGCTAACGATCAATTGAAAACACATAAATTAAAGGAAAAAATTAGTATTCAAAAACAAAAGAGGCAGATTGAGGCTAATTTAGCAAAAATCAAATCATTAGGAGAAGATGATTCTGATGACGATACAAAAGCTTGGATCGATAAGAGTAGACGTTTACAGGAAGAGAAAAAAAAGGCTGAAGAAAGGGTAATCATTGGTTTTTGTAATAAGATTTATATATAGGATTATTTATATATACCATTTATGGTATACGTTACACTTGACCATCAGGAATGACATATTCGACGAAGATATTCATTTAATGGTAATGTAAGAAATGCAGTATAGAACAAAGCACATCAATTTGTTTAATCGTAATGAAATATTGTATGATAATATACCAATCTTTAGTTAAAACATCAAATGGCCTGTACGACAAGTTGGGTAAAAACGGCTTTTAGGGAACGTATTAAATGAAATTCCATTTAACTTAATTTTTATTTTAGGCTAAAATGTTGGATCAGTTGGACGAAGAATTTGGAATTGGGAATCTTCTTAAAGAAGAAATATCCATTTCACGTAATCTGGCCTATACGGAAAAAGATTTAAAGGGTATGATGGTGGAACACGATATAGTGAGTTATTATTTGATAATACTAAATAGATTACATATGCTTTTATCAGGGATTAAAAATTAAACTTATTAGTAAAAACAAATGTGCAATTGTATTGATTAATAATATTAATTTCGGTGTTTTTGAAATTTCATAGGAAAGTATTACAGAAGGCAAAGGAATGGTTTTAACGCTGAAAGATCAAAATATATTAAACGAAAACAGCGACGTGCTTGTAAATGTCAATATGGTAGATGAGGAACGATATAAGCGAAATGTTCTTAATAAAACGAAAAAGTTTGTTTATAACGCATACGAGGATGATCATTTAGATGAATTTGGGTTATCGAAGAAAAACATTTTAGATAAATATGATGAAGAAATAGAAGGAGAAAAAAAGGATAACTTTGTATTGGGTGCTTATAATCCAGTAGAAATAAAGCAGCGTCGTTCAGAAATTGTTAAACATCGTTTAGCAAATAAAAAGTTAGAATCATTGCAAACAAGAGAACCACAATTAGCTAGTGAATATTATAACGAGCAAGAGTTGGAAAAGTTTAAAAAGCCAAAGAAAAAGGTTCAATTTCAAATGTTAACATTAATTAGTCTGTTCTGTTGCGTTACTAAACGTTATGTTAGATAAATGTTATACTCTTTGTATTAATTTATTTTATTTCTCCTTATCTAGATTAGAAAAATAAGAACGAAAAAAAAATTGAAGGCAGACGATCTGATTCCAGAAGAAAATGATTATCTACGGGATTTAGGAAGTAGAAGAAGTAAAAAAGTCGAAGATACCAGAGAAAACGACGGTACTTTGGACGTAGACGATTTAGAAGGTATACGCTTACTTTGATCATTCTTTTTTTTATACTTTGTTATATACCATTTATTTATTTATTTGGCTATTCGTTATATTTAACATTACTGGAATGTAATATTTTATGAACAGGTCCCAAAGAAGATTTAACAGGAATCAAATTTGAGGACGACGATAAGGAATTAGAATTGCAAATGGCATTAAAGAAAGCGCACCGTTTAAAAGAATTAAAAGCGACGGATGCAAAAAATGTTTTAGAAAATACTAAGCAAGAGTCAATGGTTGTGGATGAAAATCAATCTACAAATATAGTTCTTAATGCTACCGCAGAATTTTGTAGAACTTTAGGAGACATTCCTACGTATGGACTTGCTGGTAATAGAGAGGAAAATGGACAAGAACTTATGGTACCTTCTTCTTTCTTCTTTTTTTTTCTTTTTTTTTTTTTTTTTTTTTTTAATTTTTATTAAATAACATTTATTATTTTAAGATAAAATATTTATATTTCTTCTTTTCTTTTATTTTCACTTTTTCTCTACAGGACTTTGAGGTAGATGGAATCAAAGATGAGATTGTTTCCGATGAAGAAGAAGATGATGGTCGTGGTGCATGGAATACTGTACATTTGGGTATTTATTTTCTACTGCTTTATTTTTTACTGTCAATATTATAGCATAAAAGCTTTTTATATTTATATAAATAATCTCTTTTTCTCTCTGTCTGTCTGTCTGTCTATCTGTCTTTATGTTGCGTGTTTAGATGAAAGCAAAACGGAGCCTATAGCGCTGGAAGCTGCAATTTTAGATGCAGAGCCATCCCTTGGCCAAGGTGTTGGCGGAGCGTTAAAATTAGCAATGAGTAAGGGATATTTACAAAAAGAAGACAGTAACAGGCCATCTGCTTCTCGTTTCGCACATTTACAAGCTCAGAATTATTCTATAGAAGACAAGACATATGGGTATGTATGTCTTATTTTTTTGTTCTTTTTGTCTCTTTTGCATTTTCTTAGTACTTTTACATTGTTAAGCGATTAAGAGAGTAATGATGAAGATAAGAAATTGGAAAGAAGCTTTTAATAAATTTTAAATTGTTTTTTTTTTTTTCGTGTAGCATAATTTCACAATTTTGGATGTATTCAATGCGTGTGTATGTTACTTATTTTTTTCTTTTTTTTTTTTTAGAGATGATGATAAATTTGGAAGAAGAGATCGTTTCAATGGTCCTACGTCAGATTTTAAAGAGAAAGACGGTTTTAAACCAAATGTTAAATTAGAATATATAGACGATGATGGACATGTTTTAAGTGCTAAGGAAGCTTTTCGCTACCTATCGCATAAATTTCACGGAAAAGGACCTGGAAAGAATAAGGTAATCTATTAAATCTATTAAATTGATGTTATATATGAATGAATGAATTTTATGGAAGAAAAATATTTATAACATAAATATTGATACAGGTGGAAAAGCGTATGAAGAAAGCTGAACAAGAAGTCTTAATGAAAAGAATGTCTTCGACGGATACACCTTTGGGAACACTTAATTTATTACAAGCAAAGCAAAAAGAAACTCAATCACCGTATATAGTTCTCAGTGGTAGTAAACAAATACAGACGTAAATATTCTTTCTTATTTAATATATATCATTATACAGTATTTTCATGTTTATATGTTATTTGCAAATATAAACAGTTGTTCTTTTTCTTTCTTCAGGCCAAGTATATCGAAAATAAAACATTGAAGAGGAGAGGGTGAGAATGTGAGATTTCGAATTTATCGTAAAAAGAAAATATACATCATTATGTAAATTAGCACTGCGATGCAATTAAGTCATATGGATTATTACAATACACAACTGTTGTGGAAATAAATACTGATATATTAATTTTACTTTATTATCAAATTAATCGAACACTTTTACAAAATAAGCAACTTCGGTATATTATTTTTGTATAATTTATTTTCCATTAAAATACATTATCATACGATAATTTTTATGCATATTCAGAGATCGATAAATCTTGGTACAATGTTCTTATTTAGGTTCTATCTATTATTTATGTGGTACAAAATATGTAGATATTAATGTTTAATGTTATCATATTTTGTAAATAAATAATTGAATATTAAACTACACCAAATTTTTACTATCTTTTTGTTAAACCTATCTCTATGTAACACGTATTTTATATATACAATAATATGTATATATAATTGGTATAATAATTGGTATATATAAACCCCAACTATAATATATCGTCCCAGCGAGAATAATTTTTACAGTGAAAGTTTTTCATTATTTGAGACTTTTTTTGTATTGTCAACATGAATTGGTTATTCAAAGATTATTACAGTTTTCTTTAAACATCTTGTGATAATTACAAGGACACCCAAAGGGTTCCCGGTAGTATTCTCGTGTCAGCGATTTAAAAAGCAATTCGTCATAATTTTGTCAATAACCAATATCATAATATCAATATTAAATATTTTGTGAACCAGAGCTTTGAAAAAGTATAATTTTTATAATTCAGTAAAATTTAATCGATCCATCCTTATTTATTCGATTCATACATAATACTTTCGCGTAATTTGCAATTCTTTTTAAAAAATCTTAATCTTTGGAAAATACTAGTGGTATCGGCTAAACTCTGTGAATGATGCAGTATGCTAGAATGCATATGGTAGAATGCAAAAAGTATATATTTTGTTATACGAAATTCTACTAATTATTAAAATATATGGATTATTTTGTCTTTTAACTTTATGCATTATCTTAACATTTTCTCCCTTTTTAAACTTATTTTGGCACATATATAAAGTACTTTTTTATAAATATTTTTAAATCAGATCAGCATTCAGATCTATATTTTTAATTCCAATCCAAGAACGTTACATCCAAAAGAAGAAGAGTCCATTACACCATTGGATCAATGGATATATATTGCATTTTTTTACGGCTAACGATTAGAAGATTTGTATTGATTATGTTATCCTAAGAAGAGTTTCATTCTATAATATTATGTAAAAATAGAATGCAGCAGCTGCAGTAACAAAGAATAATCAAAACAAGAATCTGTCAAAAGGTAAGCATTGCAATCTTGTATTTGTAAAAAACAAACCTATATCAAACTGATTGATAAACTGATTCATTCCACAGGGGAGGGAAATAATTTGACTAAAAGTTTCTACTCATTATTATCAAGATTGATAAGAATCTATCATCAATCATCAATACTACAACTATGAAAGATTTTTGAAGACACTACCCTCAATATACTTACAGTTGGAAAAAACCATACTTAGTTCTATTCTATCAATAGAATTTCAGAAGGAATGCATCCTAGTTATCACAAATTGAGAAAACAAATGGCAAATACATTCTAATGTGCACTTCTTAATATGTATTAAATTTATTAATGTACTTCTTACTGGGAATCGACTAAGACCAGAAAAATGTATATATTTGTAAGTTATAATAATGTCATTTTTGTAGAAATACCAGCATGTATTATATTATGCAAATGGGATGCATCTATAGTGAGAAGAAACAAAATTCTAGACAATAATATGTTAAGAGGTAAAAATAATAATGTTGTTTGAAGAAGAAGTAAATATTATAATATTGTTTAAAATACATTTTTTTTTATCGTATAAAAAATGAGTTACATTACATTAATTTTTTATAATTTAACATAAATTTATTGGGAAATTGGTAATTTATTACCGACAGGTAGAATATGTGGCGCCATCTAGACGAAAGATAACACATCGGTAAGACAAAATCAAGATAACTACCTGTCAATGTACTTTGAATACCGCAAAACAGTCCACGTGCAGTGTAAAGTATTTAATTAAAGAAATTCTTAGTGATGCATTAATAAATAAGTTATATTTTGTATTTGTATTAATTCAAATTCGTTTCATATTCTTTTTTTAGTGATCGCCAATTCAGCTTAAATAGAAAACCATTACACTTGTGGCTTTGTCAGCTGAAGAAGAAAACCATTGCACTTGATGTTTGGTCAGTTTAAGAAGAAAACCATTGCACTTGATGTTTGGTCAGCTTAAGAAGAAAACCATTGTACTTATTATTATGTAAACTTAAAAAGAATATCATTGTACCTTTTATGTAAACTTAAAAAGAATACCATTGTACTTGAGAGGTTATTTCAGATTAACACTTTCCGTGCCAAGCTTTTTTTTACGTGTCATATCATCCAAGCCATTTAATTTTTCTTTAACAAAATCAACCATTACATGTAATTATTAATTATTGTAAATTTAACAATCAAACAAAGGGTATAGCCGGATAAGTATGGGAAATCTGCCCCCGTGGCTTTTTTGACTCGCACTTGGGGGATCGATTTGGTGTCGAATAAAAATAATTCACCCCAAATTTTAGCTCTTTTACTCAAACGGTTCTCGAGATTTTCAAAAAAACCTGTTTTTTCGATTTTTTTTTTTTTTTATAGTAAAATTCAAAACTAATCAATGATGATTTTTTTTCTAGTTCTTAGGAGTCTAAGACATGAAAAAAAAAAATATGATCATAATATTTTAACGAAAAGCCGATTTTTGACGGACGAAAGAAAATTAAATTTTTTTTTTTTTAGCTTTTTTGAAATATGTCAGTCACCAAAGTTTTTCAGAAAATGTCTTTTATATTCCTCTACATTCAGGAATTTTCTTGAATTTTTTGAAGTGGTGGAACAATATGAAAAAAATTAAAAACTCATTTTTTTTTCTAAAATCCCAAGTTTTAACTAATTTATATTTTTTTTTTCAGTTAAAAAAAAAATGTGAAAAATTATTTTTTTACTCAAAATACACTTTGCCAGAAATAAACCTAAAAATTATTATAAAACAATTAAGATATATTCCGTCTAACGTAATTAGAAGGGTTATTGATTATTGAAAATACATTTAAAGATAGTACTTATATATTCTTTATACGGTTAGATATTATTCTAAATCTTATGCAACAAAAATAAAAATTATAATAAAAGATGTAACTATATTAGTCTTCATCACTGTCTTCATTCACTACGACACTAATTTTTTCATCGATGAACAAGCGACTCAGGATCTCAGCAGGTCTTACAATTTTCGCCAAATATCGAGCGTAAGATAAATAATATATGATAGCAGCAATGTGAGAGCAACATCCAAYAGTGCGTYTACCATTYGCACAATCACAACAATATCGAGTTATTCCGGAAATATCGTTCTTATCTGGCTGATATTCAATAAAACAACGATATGTCTTCGAATTAATATGTCGAGATCTGACTTCAAACTTTATAATATTAGGTGTAATTTTTAAATAATAGAATGTTATTATTCCATTTTCATCCATCATCTCAGCTAAATACGATACAGCTTGAGACATTTGATATGATCCAGTGAAAAGAATTTTGAGTTCTTGCTCTGATAATTCTGGAAAGTCAGTTAATTGTTCTGAAGTTATTATTGCAAAGGGAACTTTTCTTCTGGCCCAACGATTAGTTTCTATCTCCAAGGTTAAAGTATTCTCTTGATCTTTTTTTGAATTCATGGCAGCAACTATTTTTTCTGTAAGATCAAGATCAGAATCAAGTCTTGTTCCAAATTCATTGTGCAAAAAACAAGCGATTCGACAAAAAACATTAGTTTTTGGAAGCAATTTGTTATCCAGTTTATGATTTAATAGCTTAAACTTCTGTTTAATATTGCCATGTACTGCTTCAAAAACACAACGAATTTTGATAACGAAACGGGATTTATTCGATTCATCTGTGCTCACCTGATTGCGTTTTCCTTTGAGAGCAGGCATTAGCACTTTGAACCCTAATTCTTCTAAGTATACAATCACATCACGAAAGCCACGATCAACCACAATAATGTCATCTTTTTTCAGCAATTTAATCAGACCATTGGGGTCATTTAAGATYACTCTYATWATTTCAGCATCGTTCATATTAGCTGTATATGGCCCAAGCATATCTATAACGAAACCATTCGCAGTGCATATCGTGAATGGTTTACACAAAGGAACCTTTTTTTGACCAGAATATGATTTCCTCTGATATTCGTTATTTGCACTTTTTTCATGACGAATATATGTTCCATCACAAATGAATATCAACTGGTCATYTTCTACATGATACAATTTTTTAGCAGTGTTTGACGTATTAGTGAGTAATGTCTCCCTACTGATAGCATCAATTCCAAAATGCTGAGGTAAAACATCTTTTTCAAAC
>NW_015149111.1:0-19734 GCF_001465965.1 Polistes dominula
AAATGCATTACATTTACTGCACTACTTATTTCAATTCGATTTTATTACTCAACGTTAAAAGTGCGAAGTGTTATTAGGTCATCGAGGGAAATTATTATCTGCTTGGACATTCAATTAAATATTCTCGTGTATGGTCAATRAACTYTAAGTTCATTGATGGTCCACGAGCTAGAAAAGTGAACGCGAAATGTAAATTAATTTTTTCAATAATTGAGAATTAGTATTGTAACAAAATACGAGTTCATTTGTAACATTAGTATGAAAGATCTTATCTTCCTCGCACGTAGGAAATGTCCAAATGCAGTTTTCATGGAATGAAGAAAGAAGAGGCTTAATGCCGAAGAGGCCCCCACTTAATTGTGGCTCAAGAGGGCAACTACTGAGGCTATTGAGTTATTTTCAAAGGTTCAACAGCAAGTTCGAACCTTTAGAGAATGGCTCTCTAGTCATATTTTATATTTTATCGTTTACTTGTTAGCTCGTCATTAATTTTTAGTTGTAAGTGGAGATGATGGATCATTCCATCTCCTTGGGACACCAAACTTGTGTCTATATCGTCAAAAAGATGCACATGTGTTTATTTAGAGTCAAAAAATTTAAATTTCCTTTTTATTACATTTTGAAGCTTAAATAACGTTCAGCAAATATTAAAGTAATCTCTCTTTTCTTTTTTTCTTTTTTTTGCCTTTAAGATTTTTAACTGTGATCGTATTTTATTTAATTTGTAATTTTTTCTTCTATATATAATACAGTTTTAAATTATTAGTCTTAATAATTAATCGATATTATTTTCTCTGGTAACTTAATATTTGTACTTTTACTTTTTTATTTTTTTTTATTTTTTCTAAATGTAAAATAACTTCTTTTATATTTAACTTCATTGCTATGGTAGATAGATATTTGATAAAAATAAATATAGAATATAATTAAAAAGTGCATCTACGAATTGGACGATTCATATGTTAGGCTACTTCATATCACTTGATTGTATTATTAATATAGTTTTCTTTTTGTTGCAGGTGATCTTCGTTGGAGTTAACATCAAACCTTTTTTATTATTCTCCACTTTATATATTTCTATAAATGCATTTCTGAAGGCACACATATAAACACTATATATGAAATATATATATTTAAAAGTCCATAATAATTATAATATTGATTATTTTCACAGGCTTACAAAAGATTTTCAATATGTTTTTTAACAAAATGTTTAATTTATTAACATATTTTTTTTTCAGATTTAACAAAATCAGAGCGGGGACGATCGTTATTTTTCCTTGTAAGTTTGTTTGAGTAGCATTTAGGCGTGCGTTACTCAAGTATCAAATGCATATCCAATAACAGCGACTCGTATTATATATGTATATATATAATTACTTTTCCATTCAATTAACAATCGAGTATCGTGTTTTCGATGAATATGTTATCATTTGTGATTAGCCGTAAGCACATAATGCACCTAGGTGATAATAATTTCCTCGTGCTGTGAACAAAGAAAAAAACATTAACGTTAGAAATTCATCTCGTTGAATTTATAATTTTAATATAAAATTTAATTATAATATAGATCGTAATTAGATTATTAAAAAGAAATAGAAATTTATTTTTAATATTACCGTTCATTTAATAAATGAAAAACATGACTGTTTCTCTAATCTTTTACGAGAGGATTTTAACGTTTTATACTACCATACTGTATATTGATTAATTAACCTAATTAGATCTTTTTATAATGAGTTGGTTACATGTACTTACAACAGAGACCAGAATATCGATTAGAATAAATCATTCCGTAATTACTACATGCAGGTTGTCCCGATTGATAGGGCTGGTAACCAATGATGTTCCCGCTAGAAAATGAAAGTAAGGATACTTAATTATTCAATGATTAAAATAATGATTGTTTTAACAAATTGATTATTCTCTTGTTACTCTGAATCATTAAGACTATTGTAAATTATATTTTTCTTTTTTTCTTTTTGTATTTTATTCGAAAATAATATTTCTATAAAAAGTAAGAAACAAAATATGTTTTTGATTTTTTTTTTAACATCGTTAAATATTTTTAAACGATTTTAGAAACGGGATAAATTTGAAATAGAGTTTAACGATAACGAGTTCAATGAAACACGATAATTTTATTGATAATTATTGATATATTAATTAATCCTCTCCCATTTATCTACTTTAACGTGTTATAAATTTATATTGTGAGCTTTTAATCTTGCTACTCACCTCGGTCCATAATTGCAAACGTAGTTTTTAGTGTATCCTTTAGCTGGATCATAATAGAATGAATATCCACAGCCTATGAGAAAAGTATCGCTCCAAACCAACTGCCCAAAATTAATAAACGTAAAATTAAATAAAATGAAATATTATAAAGTATATAAAAATAAATAAACATTTAAAAATTCAAAAATAAACTAACGTAAAACGATAATAACAGGACATCTAACTGATAAATTAAAATAAAAACATATGTAAATAAAAATAGTTAGATGCTTATAAATGATTTATAAACAGAAAACTTAGTCATTCGCGTTTAGGTCAACATCGATGTAACATCTCTAAGCTTTCTCTTTCATTTTAATCGAAATAGAAGATAGATCGTTGAAGTTTCAAATCTTTGATACGTAAAATTGAATCTTAATAGTTTGGAATATTAGTTAGGCTAACGTGATATATATATATATATATATATATATATATATATGTATATGTATATATTGATGAGAGAGTTTCGACAAGTACTTATTCGAGAGTTAGACTGTCCAATTTCGTAATAACCTGCGTATAGTGTCCAGTAGTCTTACTGTATCCAGTGTGGTAGTGTTGTACCTCGTTGAACCATCCCGAAATTTGTCGTCTCCAATTGGGTTCGCTATCGTAAGGTCCCGGGGGTCTCGTAGTCCAAGTTCGTGCTATGTTCTGACCCACCGCGAATCTGCCTGAGAAATCAATCATCGTCGTCTAATCGATCGATCGAAATGCCATTAAGGTTCTCGACACTGAACCATACGTATGTGTAATGTGTATACTATTGGTTAATAACATAAGCTGCTCGTCTAACGTTTAATCGTATTTATCTTCGAAGAGTATTACATCATCTAACATATATTTTATTTTATTATTAGATAGTTACGAAAGTTTATACTGTTTTCATTTTATTCTGTTTTTTCTTTCTTTTTTTTCTTTTAAATTGATGTCGTTTTTTTACTTACGAACGTTTCTATAATTATCGTGTACTTCTGCACAATTATCTGCCCATTTTTGTGCCACGTCTGCCAACTCGTCGTCCCATAACTAAAAGAAGAAGAAAAATAAAAATAAAAACTTACTATGTTATTTATTTACCATTAAAAACTCAGATCGATTTTCTTAAAGTTTTGATTAAAAACAGTATAACGCAGATAGAGTATAGCATTTAAGTATATAGTTAGTGCAAACTATAATATTAATGGTAAGCAAATTGTTTAAAAATTAAATTTTTCATGTATCGCATAATTTCAAAGTTATGTAAATTATTTATCTCCCACATGTATACACGTTACATATACTACATGGATGTATATAGATTATTCTATTTCACGTTTACACCTACTTACATACCATTTCCATCATATTAGCCGCCCCAGGTTGGCCGTGAATTTGTCCCAGTGCCACCAGTTGCCTCAAACGATTATGTTCGTCCAATATAATTTGTTTTTCTTCGCATGATATTCTACCGGAACCTAAAATCAAATTTTCAGAAAAAAAGAGGGGAGAAAAAGTAAGAAGGGAGAAACACAGATTAGATTTTCACACAGGTTATTTGAGGGTAGTTTTGCAGTAAGTAGCGCATTAACATTCGGTGTAAACACCCTTAACAAGGCACACGAACGAACGTTAAAGTGAACCAGGGGTACTTTGACAGCGGCTTAACCGCACCAACCACCACTGTAAACTTTACTCCTTCCTTTCCTTTCCTGTTTCTCTTTCATCTTCGTTTCTCTTTCTTTCTCTATCTTTCTCTTTGTCGAGTGATACCCAGTAACAAGGATTGGAGGATTAAGGGTTTTAAAACTTGTCCATTTACTTGAACCCACCCACATGGCAAGAACATACAAGCCTGTTATTCTACTTTGTCCTTTTCCTCGTTAAAATCATTATTTTCTATTTCATTTTCCTTTGACTTTTTCTTTTTATTATAGATAAAAATTAAAAAGTAATTCTTAGATTTTATCTTATTACAAAAGTTCTACATTCATAAAATAATTAAATGTATTTTAATATTATATTGATGTACATTCTTTAGCAATTTTTTTATTCGAGTTTGTAAAGAGATTGTACGATAGTGTAATATTATTTAATTACACTTTTGCCTTTGGTACTATCTCGAAATATTCATCTCTTTCTTTCTTTCTCTTTCTATATATATTTTTATTCCTTTCTCTAGTTTTCTTTCTTACTTTTATACTCAATTCTGTACCACCTGGTATTTTTTTTTTCTTTCCTTCCTTTTTTCCTTCCTTCCTTCCTTCCTTCCTTCCTTCCTTCCTTCCTTATTCTTCATCGTTCTTCTTTACAGATTGCTCCACTTTTTCAGAAAACTTTTTCTCAGATCCAGTTTAACCGTACTTTTTCTCAACCCCTTTTTTTTATGAACAAGATTCATTTCCTTTTCTTTTCTTTTCCCAATCATAAGTTCAACTATTCACATTTCAACGCGATTGATCTTCCTTACGATAATAATATCTTTGTTTTATTTTTTTTTAAACAGATCAATTGTGAATCCATTTAACAAATATATATATATATATATATATATATATCTCATTTCATAATTGACATAATAATATCGTATATAACTTCATTCATTCGTAGTATTATGTTAGTTTTTCTTTGAAATTTTGTTATAATACCTTAAAAGATTGCTTTTCCAAATTTGATAGTTTCCAAAAGCTTTCTATATGTTGCGGTTCTCGAAGGTATTTCACAGGTATTTACAACAATGTCAGGTCGATGCATCTATATGTGCATATGAGTTTACTAACGGATGATGAAATTTTGCAATATACAGACATACCAACACACATGATAGGTCTACATAACATCTACGTAACCGTGACGGATAATTGGATTTTCTGTAATTATCGACGATTATACATTTTCCGCACTATGGCTGCTCGTTTCAACTTTTCCCAAAAGTCGTATCCTCATATTTGTTAAACTATTAATTCGAAAATACTTTCCAAAAAAAATATAAATATCAAAAAGTGTTCAGAAAAAAGTCATTAATAAGATCATTAATTTTTGAAGACAAAAAAATGTCGAATTATCTTTTATTATTAATAATAATTTTTTTCATTAATTTTATCTTACAATTAGATTATTTTTATTATTACTATGATGAATTCTATTTTATTTTATTGATTAGATTGATTATTCGAAACTTACCACTTATTCTTTACCACTTTACCACTAAAAGTTTTTAAATAATTTTTCTTTTTAACCTATCGGAAGTACTCGCGATAGATAGTTTACTTCCGAGTTAAATTTACACCTTTAATCGATATTCAGAATCGACATTTCTACGATACGACTGGAGTGATCTCTCTCTCTCTCCCTCTCTCTCTATATATATGTATATCTACTTCGAATATAAATTAATTAACGATACGTTAGACAAATTACCTATATGCCAAACTATTTCGAGATAATTAATGTTCATTTTGATATTCCATCAAAGTTTATATTTGAATTATGATTTAAAAAAATTAAAATCAAAATTATTAAAATTAAAAACATAAAATTCTATAAATTATATTTGATTATTAATTAACAATGATTTATGTAAATACACACATATGTAAAATACCTATGAGAATCGCATGCTGTGAGATCAATGTCGAGTTATTGATTCTTTAACAATCAATACGAGTCAATCCTTTGGAAACAAGGAATGGATGTGAAGGAATGAAACAACCATAAATAGAGAGAGAGAAGAGGGAGAGTGTGTAAACTTTGAATAAGGTAGAATCGAATAGGAAACTCGTCATAGTCGCTTTAGTTAATACAGACCTCGTCACACGCAGTCCATTTAGGTGTGATCCACGATAAACGGGATGAAACAGAAATAGTATGTGTGAATCTATGTGTTTATGTGTATGAGTGGGTTAGTACGATGGATCGAAGAGAATCGAATCGGTTACATACTGGCCAAGCCCTTCTCATTTCCGCTAAGAAAAAAGAAATTGACGTTTCAGACAGTTGTTGGTTACGGGAACATAACGAGTGCATTAATTTGATTTATACGTTGTCTGTCCGACCAGAGAAAGAAAAGAGATTGTTGCGAACAGTCGTTTATACTCTCGACACATCATATATATACAAACATACACACATATACACGCATACATATGTTGTACATGCATATATGCATGTGCATCAAACGTAGTGTATCATTCATATGTATAAATGTATCTTTCTCTGTTCCTCTCATTCTCTCTGTTCTTGTATATGTGTGTTACTGTGTATGAATACATGTATATGAATTTGTGTTGAGCGTACGTAGGTGGACGTTTAGAACAGGTGGTTATTAATCGACGAAAGGAAAACAAAGCGGTACTACCTTAACCATTACTCGTCGTGTCATCGCCACACTTTTATTTAATTAAGAACGATTTTAATCCTAGATGATAATTATCATTATCTACACAAAGTTTGCATTTTATTATCTATCATTTTCTCACTTAGAACTTTACGTCTTCCCCCCTTGCTTTTTTTTTTTTTTTTTTNNNATAATTTTGAAAACTTAATAGAAATACCCTATTTTAATGGTCTTCGCGTTATTTAATTTTTAATTAGAATTTCTTTTAAGATAACTAAGAAAATTTGTTGACATTTTTTTTTTTGTAAAGTATTGAAATTATATTCCTAAACGTTGAAAATTCAATGCATAAAATATCGATTCTATTGATAAAATTTAATCTAACACGTTATAATATTTTAAAACAACTACCACCACCATCACACGGATAATCCAATATTCTTTTAATCAATCTAACATCGTCGGGCATAATCATATCATCAAAGTAAACATTCCTGTTAATCAACTTTTTTTCAATCTCTCTCTCTCAATGGAAGCTTCATATTCTTTGAATTTTTCTTCTTAAAAAAAAAAAAAAAAATAATAATTTCATTATAAAATATCGATCAAAGAGAAAAATGTACATTTACTTACGTAGCATCTTCTTTCCCGTGCAATTAGCTCGTACCATGTTGAAGGATAAGATAACAGGAACGAGGATACCGAGTAACCGGGTAAACTGGTTAAGATTTTTTCTTAATATCGATGGCATATTCGATATGATCCAATTTTCTCTCACGTTTATAAAAAAAAAAAAAAGAACAAATATATACTTAAAAAAAGAAACAAAATAGAACCAAACGAACAGAACCGTAGGAAAATCAAAAATGTATGTGTGAATGTGTTAGCCGCAGCAGGTTTGACAAGTAAACAAAACAAAACAAAATAAACAGCACGTGGTTTTTTATCCAACCGAAAACGTCTCTGTCTCTGTCTCAGCACCAATATCAAAAACAACAACAACAACGATCCTACCGATTAAATCTCACACGAATTTACGATCCCTTTTCGAAGAGAGGACACATGGAAAGTGCTGCGAACCGGTCACGAGATCGAGAGAAAGACTAATAGTCTGCCAGGCTACCACTCCTGTCTTTATATTTATTGAGAGCTACACACCTCTGTGTGAATACATCGATTAATTGTCAATGTAGATGTGTGTTCGTGATCGGTGGGTAGGAGAGTTGAGAGGGAGGTGAACAGGGAGGATTACCCATTCTTTTTTTAAGGTTTTTTTTTTATTTTTATCTTTTATCTTTTTTATTTTTTACTCCTACCTTTATAAAACACCCTTTCTAAAATTGTTATTCTTTACGTTTAATTTTCTTATTTTATTTATTTTATTTACCCAAGTTTCAACTTGTATATTTGTGTTAATAATTTTGTTAAAAATTGTTTTTATATTGTTCCATTTTTTTTCTATTATTTTAAACAAATTTTATTACATTTACATTTGTAATATGGCAATGTTGTTTTATTTTTACGTTATTTCCTTCTTTTATAGTATATTTAATAATTATATTTGATCACTCATCTTTTTAATTTTATATAATACGTCAATGCCATGTACTCATATTTATGTAATTATTATTATTAGATATTTATCATAGTATTGTTTAAATCAGAAGATATTTATTTGTCTTTTTTTTTTTATTGTTTGTTTTTATCTATAGAATCGTAAGTATTTGCACGCAATTCTTTCGAATGAAAATTCAACAGGCTTGCCAACGTGAACACATTCTTTGATCCCTAACAGGTTGGATATGGACAAAGGCCTTTTTGTTTCTATCATGTCCGGATGAATCGTTGTATATATGTATTTATATATAGTACATACGTATATATATATATATTATATATTGCACATGTATTGAAACAGAACAGAGTTCAATCTGACCATAGGCCGTATGATTTGATTTGGAATTTCACGTGTCGTGTGTGTTTCTACGCTTTGATGCCTATTTCGATAACAAAACGATCCAATCGATCAATCTCGCATTAGTTGCTTCAGTGATTTTCTATCTGGCTACTGTGAAATCTTCTTAGATTTCTGATATATCGAAACATCTTCTTTCTTTTCTTCATTTTCTTTCTTATATATTTATTTTATTTCGATTTTATTTTGATTTTATTCTCGAGTAATCTTTTCCTTCCCCTTTATTCATCTTGGTTTTTTTCTTCTTTTTTTTTTATTTAATCCGACAGAAAATATAATTAAAACATTTTGCTAGTTAATAAATTCTTTTTTACAGTCGTGAAGTAAAATATTATCCTTCCCCTTTGTTTTGTTATAATCGATGACTTGTAAAGATATTTTTTTTTCTGTATGTAAATTCTTTTTTATTTTTATTATAGAGAATTATAATATAATAATGTAATAAAAAAAAAAAAAATTATTGATATTCGATATCGGAGATGAAACCAAGGAGAAATAAATCAAGATGAATAAATTAACAGGATCGAAAGGACGAACAAATGGTCTCATTTTGGTTTCGTTAAAAGTTCAACTTTTTTCTTACGAGAGGCTATTACAATAAATATAGATTTTATTGTCCTATATTTATAAGAATTTTTTTTTTCCTACGGTGGTTCGATTTTAACGGAAAGTGGACAATTAAAATAAACGAGTCTCGTATTACGACCATTATTTTTTTTATTTCTTTTTGTCGTTTCTTATGTTTCCTATTACTCGAAAACTCGTATCGTTGAAACTGGTTAATTTAATATAATTTTATGTAAATTTTTGGGACCATCTAATTTGTGAAGAAGAGAAAAAAAAAAGAAATAAAGAAATACCGTAGCTACTTAGATGAAAAAAGAGAATTCATGTTTTTCCTTTAGGTTGAACGGTCACTCGTTTAACTTGATTAAAACGACGACGATTCATTTTTCAAAGAGCAATTTAATCCCAACTTCTAACAAAGAATTTTCATCGGTCATTGTTCAGACTTGTGCACAAATTTTCCAGTCATTCTTTTGTAATTAATCAACGATCTGGAAATCGTTACAAACGTTATTGTATCACTCGATTAACGTTATTTAGTTCTAATTACTCTTTGAACTTACGATTCAACTTTAATAATTTTTCTATTCTATAAAATAGCAAATTTTAAATTTTTCCCTAACACCAAAAAAAAAAAAATAAATCTTTTTCAAATGATGATATATATATATTTTTTTTAAATTTAATAGATGATTAAAAAAAATTTGATAAAAATATAAATAATCTAATTAAATTAGAAATAATTGTAACATCGTGATTTTTTACTTAACAACATACGATTAAATATAACAATAATAATAATAATAATAATAATAATAATAATAATAATATTTAATTCGTTCGTTTTATTATTCTCAATTAAGTAATCGCTGTGATTTTCGTTGTGCATTAAGAAATTGATCGCACGAGACTGCTTGGCGTGTTCCTTTCGCAAATTTGACGTCCGTTAATTATACGAAAGGTCGACGATAGAAGGTCAGCGGGGTAAGACGAGAAATGAACAAGAAGAAGAAAAAAAAAAAAGAGGAAAAAGAAGAAGTGAAAAAAAAAAAAATCATTAACGAGGCACATTAATAACGGCACAATGATCTGATCGAGGTCAAAATAATTTTGTATGTGTGTACGAGTGTGTTCTCTTGTAATCATATTTTCTACATAATTATTATCGTTTTAATGTAATTATCATTTTTAATAATCATTTTCAAGGATCAATTAAAGTTTTTAGGATTTTTTTTTGTTGCACCTATATACTACCGGTGTTTAAAAAATAATTTACGAACTTTTTCTTTTTTTTTTTATTTCTGTAATGTTGTATCATTGTCCATTGACATTTATTATAAATAAATTACATTCTCATCAAATGAATGTCAATCAATTAAAAAAACGTTAAAATCGATGAAATTAAAAATTCGTTGAATAATTAAAAGATTATTATCGTATAATAATTCATTTTCAATATCAAAAATCATAACGTCGATTAAATTAAAAAGGTGTTTGCCTCTGGCTTTATTTCAAATTAAATTAATCAAATTTTATAGATTAATCGTGTTATTTAATAAAAATAAAACGGAATAATAAATAATAAATTTGAATAGAAACGTATCAATGTTATATATTCGCATAATAATGGAATAAAAATTTCATCAGTTTTTAAATCAAATTTTTATAAAGGAAGTCTTTATATATAACTTATGAAATATGCGAATTTAAATGTTTAAAGAGGAAGAAAGACAAAACGAAAATAAGACAAAATAAGAGAGAAGAGATACTGTAATAATTTAATTCATATTTTAACAGAGATTTAGTACGTTTGTTTTTTGACGAATTAATAATGATTCAGATTAAACGATAATCATGATGATAACATAATTATTTTTCGTATCTCCACTGTATATAAAATAAATCATCAAAAGAAACAGATTTGTTTGTTTTTTTTTTTTTTTTTAAAGTATCGTGACACGCATCTCATCAATATTTTTTTTCTCATTTAATTAATTATTTTGTTTCTGACGGCAGAATGAAACATCTATTAGAAATTCGTGTGTGGAAACGATCGAGCTGCAAAATCTATTTGATCCTATGACCATAAACAAAACAAAAAACAAAAAACCGGAAAAAAATCTGAAGTGTCTTTTCGACGGTAGACTCCTGAGGCAGGTCTAATGTTCTCGTCATTTGCATAATTACGGTCGCATTTGATAGAATCGATTAGGTTTCATGGGAATTAGGATACACACGTACACAAATACAAATATAATTAGGTATATATGATTTCCAAAAAAAAACGATATGTATACAAATTTCACTCGTTATGGTTCTTCGAAATGAGGAAGTTTAAGACAGAATGAAGTGAATTTGTCAATTATTGATTTAACTTAACATTTAACTTAGAACATTTTTTTTAAAATGAGAATTTTGATATTTACGAGACAACATCAGAAATATATTTTTATATAATATATATGAATATAAATTTGTCAAGATTTCATTAAATTTATTTTCTATTTTATTTCATTGATAGAAGTATCGTTTAGAAAAAAAATAAAAAAAAAACAAACAAATAATTTTCTTCTCGTATTTTTGATCATTTTTTTTTTTACGTTTGTAGAATTCTATTCTCGGTAAAGATAAGCAAAACGAACCTAGCCCATACGTTCGTTCCTGTACGTATTTCCCTCGTATAGAATACGTAAAAGAATGTGTATATACACATATGTTTTGAATGGTACAGAGCAAACGAAAGTTAACAATACCGTGCGTTGTTTTGATTCATGACTTGTCGTTTACCTTGAGTCTTGCAGTCTACGGTCGACCGTCTTCAGGGCTATACGTTTAAATGAAAACTTGCTTCCACCACTCGTGAACATTTCAAGTACCATCTTTCTCGACGTTTAACATATCTCATCCCATCATACACATACATATAAATATGTGTGCATATATACGAGTACTAAACAAATGTATATAGGAATATATATATGTAAATATGTAAATAACGAGGTATATGTTAAGAATGTATTATATTATATACATATGTGTAGTGACATTTCATCTATGATATAATCACAGATAACTTTGTTAAAAAAATGTTCAGTTTGACACGTTCATTGAACGTGGTCCATCCGTTGTAACTGTTTGCTGCGTTGGTCATTAAAACTTGGGTACTTTTGTAAATTGTTACTAACCTGTGTCGTTAGAGTTTCAAACTCACTCTCTCTCGTTGGATCCTAGATGAACTCTTCTTCCCTTTCCTCTAATGCATTTAAACTTACTCTCCACAGTATATTTAAGGCATACGTAAAACCTGTAATGGTCTTTTATTTTATTTTTTTTTTACGTTTTTATACGATACATATACTATTGTAGTTCTTGTCTCGTTTATTACATACCCCTACGTGTTTTTTTATCTAATTTAATTTTTTTTTTTAATTTTCTTTAACACGCAATGTGCAGTTATTCGTTATATCACATATTATTTCCTTGGATTATTAAATGGTATAATAATTTATCAAACGTATTATTAATACGTGAGATTTATATTCTATTCTTTATCGTACAATTACATAACTTCTTTATTATTTTAATTATAGGAAATGTAAATCTTTTTTTTTTTCTTTTTTTTTTTTTTTTCTTTCAGCAACAGACCGCATTACGAATATGTTAATTATATTCATGAGATTTTCCATAATCGTTTATTTTATTGATATCGGTATTTCCGTTTATATATTGTTCACACATTAAACCAGTCAATTTATTTATTTTTTTTTTTTTACAGGTTTTCTGTATCTCATCTTATTCTCTCGTAACTTCAAAATTCAAAACTGTTCAATTACGTATGGATTTATTGTATGCGTGTGCCTACGTGAAAATGAAATTTAAAAAAACATCTGTGAAGATTATTTCTTTGCACGAATTTTACTTTGACGATATTTTACGATCAAAGATTGACGATTTCCTTTTTTATTTTCATTTTATCTCTTTCTTTCTAGCATTATAGTTTGTCTCTCAGATAATAAGTTATTTTGAGATTGTCTCTCATCAATATGTAGATTATATTAATATTTAAATAGTTCCTTGCTGTGAATGTTTAATATTTTCTATGTATACGTTTTGGTATACACGCGTTCATTGAAACATTTATTATGTATCGTTCTATTGGAGCATCGTATTTAGAAATACGTACGTCAATATTCATCAATTTAAATAGATGATCAAACATTGAAGAAACGTGTATGCTAATTATATTTTTTACTAATGAATATTATTCAAATGTTACACGAACAAGATAAGATTATAATTATAAATCTTAGATAATTATTATATTTTATTGAAGTCCAACATATATATAGACATTTCATTTGTATTATTTAATTATATATGTTATACAGTATATATATTTTCATTTAATTAAAAAATAATTTTTTTTGTAATAATTGCAACTAATTTATATGAATATTTGTTATATTTTAAAATCACTCATAACATTTATGAATAATATTCAAGAAACGTGTAAAACAATTTTCAATGTTTATCGAATTCCCCCGAAAAATATAAAATTAAGTAAAAAATCGAATAATTTCTAGTTCTTCGAACTTCGTTCGTTCAAAGATGCAAAATTACGTTTGTTCATTTTCGATTCCGATCGTCCTGATTTACGGTAATACCTTTCAAAGGTGTTCACTAAGATAAATCATCGGAATTTCTACTTTATTAGAGAAAATGTTTCTCCATTCTTTTTCTTCTTTTACTTTAAAGAAAAATTTTCTATTTTTCAACGACAAACTGAATTTATTAAATCAATTCTACGAAAATGTAAATATTGTACAAGCTAGTCTTAATTTTTTCAGTAATACTGCATAAAATCTCTTTTTACTATAGTTTTGATTTTTTCCACCGTACTTTTTTTCTAAGAATTTCTTTTACGATAGAAACATTTCTGAATCTTCTGGATTTTATCAAAAGATATGGAAAGAGATATAGAACATTATTTTTTCATAAACCTTTTTATTATTTTATTGTTCATTTCTCAAGATAAATTTAATAAATATTTTTAACAAATCATACAAATTACAAAGAACATTGTAAACACATTTTTGTAATACGTCGTAGAGTTGTTTCGATGTAAAAGAAATTCCGATGTCACTTGGTTGCACGATCACGTCAAGTTGACTTTTTTTCTTAGAAAGTATTCAGCCAGAGAATTCAGTTCGAAAGGTATTGAAATCGCTCCTTGATATATATAGTTAGAGTAAAAATAGATTGTGATGGGGTTGAGGGGGTAGGTGTGGAGTCTGTTAGAGAGAAAGAGAAAAGAAAAAGAGACAGCACGTGGACTGGGGGTTAGATAGGAACTAGAAGCAAATTAAAGTTGTAAGGTGCAGGTGCGAGTTGTGTATTCTGCATAGGAACACGAGATTTTGTAATATCATGCACCTCTAGGATGTATGTATGCATGCATGCATGTACGTATGCATATATGTATGCACGTGTCGTTAAGAAGAAAACAAGAAAAAAAGAAAAAGAAAAATAAAAAAGATAGTGACTACTCGACAACCTCTACTTCTTTCCCTTTTTGCATTTCACGAGGGTTGCTTCAAGAAGATCGTTGAAAAGAAAAAAATAGTTGGAAACAAAAAGAAGTTGGGTAAAAGAAATTTGTTTTATCTTCGAACTCGTAGGAAGGATTGGATTCTTCGATGACGAGGCTTAAAAAATGGGTGTGTTGTTAACGAAAAAGGATGAATATTGTATTAAGAAGGATTTACAATTAAAAAAAAAAAAGATAAATAATAATAATTAAACATCGTTAAATGATCGTCGTATCATCGTCATCATTCGTTTATTGTTTAACTACATTAATTATATATTCTCTCTTATACATAGCTTCATTTATCTTTTTTAGTTTTTATATTATAATCTTTGGTAATCTTAATAATAATAATAATAATAATAATAATAATAATAATAATAATAATAATAATAATAATAATAATAATAATTATACATACAACGGTTTAACATTTATAATATATAATATATTTTTTTTTACTTTATCTTGTAATTATTTTTTTTTTCCTTTTTTTTATTTTCTTATTCTGCTTTTTTTATCTTTTAATGTGTTATAATAACCCTAACAATACTTAAACGCAATAAATGGGTTTTTTTCCATTTCTTTTTATTTGTTTCTCACTCTCACTCTCTTAGATTTTTTTTTTTATTCGTCCCAACCTTTGGTTCTTCGCATCTTTTTTTTTTTTTTTTACCTTTTTCTCTGTCTCTCTTTCTTTTTATTTTCCAACTTTTATTATTCTTTACTCTTACTAAAAGCAAAAGCAATAACCGCGAAGTGAATGAAATACACGTATATATACGTGTGTTTACATTTAAACCATCTCTTTTTTTAGCTTTGCATAACATCAAACGCATATTACTTCTCTTATTATAATCCTAATGCATTTTTTTTTTTTTTTTTTTTTATTATTCTAACTTTGAAAAGAATTCATTTCTTCTTTTTGACAAAATTCTTTTCTTATCATTTTTTTTTTTTCTTAGAGAGAAGAATCTTATTTTTTTTTTGCATAACGTTGGACACACATGGGGTCCTATCTCAAACTTATTTTCCCTCATTCGTTTTCCTATTGTTTAACAATTTTTTTTTTCACTCGTGTGTATGTCGTGTATATGCAGTTTTTCTTTTTTTCTTTACATATTTAAAACTCGATCTATCGTAAAAACTTTTTACCATATTTTCAACCAACCAACAAAATTTAACTTTTAATATTACTTATCATACCCCCCGTCTTCCCCTTTATCTCTCTCTCTCTTTCTCTTTCTTTTTCTCTTATCAAATTCATTTTCTTACTTTCTTGGATATTTTCTTTTTCAATTTTTAGTAACGGTTCTACTTTGATACAAGCGATTGCAGTGCACTCTCACCATCAGTGGTGATGATGCACCGTCAAACTTCAAAATTTCTATCTTGAAACAATTTATATTATCGTTTAGTCGTTTTATTTATATATATATATATATATTTTTTTTTTTTCATTTTTATTTTATCGATCATGCATGCATGCATACTTCTAACAATAGTTTTATTAGTTCGCACGTTCGTTTATTAATCATTCTATATATTATTTATTATACAAATGTGACGCCTTTTTTTTTTTTTCATTGACTACTATTACACGCATTTTTATCTTTTTTATTATTTTTTTTTTTAATCATACACAAACATACATACCCGTACCATGCACACACACAAAAGAATATGCATATACACACGTACATACAATTAATAGATTTACACACACGCACAGAATTAGATCTATCGATTAATTGTTATAGTTTTCTCGTAAATTCGTATATTATCATTATTATTAATTATTATTATTATTATTTATATTTATATTTATATTATTATTATTATTATTATTATTATTATTATTATTATTATTATTATTATTATTATTATTATTATTATTATTATNATTTATATTTATATTTATATTATTATTATTATTATTATTATTATTATTATTATTATTATTATTATTATTATTATTATTATTATTATTATTATTATTATAATAATTTTTTGTTGAGCGTATAGAAAATTCTGAGAAGTTAAATGGATCTTAAAATTTCCCAATCAATTATTTATATTAATAGTTTTTGGTTATATTTTTCTTTTCGTTCATTCATTCCCTAGTTTCTTTTTTTCTTATTATTTTTTTTTCTTTTGACGGCATTTATGGATCGGTGGTAGAAGAAAAGTGTGGAACATGTTTCGATAGATTATTGATTTGTTGTTTTTTTTTTTTAAATCACCCTTCTTATCAGGTGCTTTTTGTCTATCTTTCTCCCCTCTGTTTCTTCCTCTCTGATTTCTTACTTGGTTTTTTTTTTATTTTTTTATTTTCTTTCTATAGTATTATAATATATGCCATTTTAGTGTAATAGTGTTTTTTCTTCTAATGTAAGAAAGAGAAAAATACCGACGAAGAATATATAAACTCTTTGTAATATCTGTCATGCATCATTATTATAAGTAACAAGCTTGCAACCTTGTTATTTATATATATAAATAATACATTTTTATAAAAACTTCAGTTTTAAAGAACAGAAAAATAAATATGATTATTTTTTTCATATGTGTAGATATAAATATGCGTGTACGCATCGTTAGTTAGTTTTCTTCGTCGGTGTGGAACAATTTCAGGGATCCAATGGAGAGAAAAAAAAACGGAGAAATAGAGAGAGAGAGAGAGAGAGAGAGATAAAAATAGAAGTAAAAAAAAATAAATTAACAAAAAAATAAATGTGTCTCCCATTAGTCCCGTGATAATTATTCGTTTAATTAAAGAAAAAGAAATGTTATTTTTTTTTTTTTTTTTTATATACATTCCTTCTTTAACATTTTTGTCTGTTGTTTTTATTTTTAATTTTTTGCTAAATATCTTCTTTTTTTTTTTTTTTTCGTAATACATAGTACGATCGATTTCGATAATTGACTAAGTATTGTACGTGGCACATGTACGTGACGCGAAATGGTCCCGACCATGATACTCGTGCAAAAAAAAAAAAAGAACAAAACAGATTACTTTTTACGAAAAATATTGTTTATCTTTCTTTTTTTTAATTATTTAATTTATTTATTAGTTTTTTTTCTTTTTCGTTACGTTAGAATTAGCATTAGAATTCGATTCGTACGATGTTTGATAAGAAAAGGAATAGAAATTAGTTGATTAATAATTTTTCTACATCGAACTTTTATTCCATTTTCTTATTCATTTTAATCCTTTCATCCTTACAATATTAATTCAAGCTTTGAAAACATGAGAAATGCTTTTCTTCTATTTTTTTTTTTTTTTGTAATTTTATTTCAAATTAAATTTATTCAAATAAATATTTGTATATAATAAAGAATAATATTTGTTGCAATGAAAGGATTGATGTACGATTCGAGTTCCAAAGTATTTATCTACTACGAGGACCACCATAATTTAAATTAGATCAAAGCGTCACATCGAGTTTGTCAAATCATAGAAAACAAAATTACGTAAATATATATATACTTTTTATTTGTTTTATATAAGAAAAAGCAAACCTATCATTGCAAAAATAAAAATCTACCGATGCATGCTTAAAGCTTTTATTTAATTATTATTTATTTAATTATTATTTTTTGGACGTTACGTCGAAGTAGAATACATTTATTTATACATTATATATATACACACACACATATATATATATATATATATATATTTATTTATATACATGTATATATTATAAATAATAATAATAATAATAATAATAATGATAATAATTTGTTCATTCTATCATATAAATAGTTTAGGGCCATAAATAATGTAGATTTGAGGCTGTTTATCTTTTATCATTTCATCGTAATTATGTTAAATAACCAAGAAAGTTTAAACTGTTTCTAAGTTAAGCGTAAAATTAATCTCCATCGATAGAANCTCCCTACCTTCTTAACAAACTTTCTTAATTACTTCATATCATAATCTATAATATATTCGTAGTATCAAATAAGTAAGAAAGTTTATGCTAGCTTTGATCAATACAAATAAATCAATAAACACATTTAGAAATAGGTACGAATTGCATCTTGCTAATTTAATATACTTTCTTAAAATCAGAAATTATTTTACACCTTGCCATTTCTAAGAAAAAAAAAAAAAGAAATAAAAAAAACAAAGAATAAAAAATGCATACGAGTCTTACTTCTCAGTACTGTTATGTACAATTAAAAAAATACCATACTTTAAAAAAAAAAATTATGAACAATATCAAATCAAATATTTGAATTTTAATACAACACGCCTAAAATCAAAAAAAAAAAAATTTACAGAGAAACAAACTGGAATAAATAATTATAAATATAATACAAAAAAGAAAAAGGGTTTATCTTTTCCTTTAGAATCAAGAATGTTGTTACAGGATAAAAATATCCTAGACACAAAATATATTTTATCTTCTTATATTTTTACACACTTATATATGTGTAATCTTTCTATGTAAAGAGAGTTAGGGGGGGAGGGAGGGAGGGAGAACTGTGTGTTGTGACGTGGCTGTTAAAAAAGATTTTGAAAGTAAAGCGCGAGTCTCTAGTTTTATATATATATATTTTTTTTTCTTTTTTTTCTTTTTATTATTTTATTTTTCTTGCTACTCGAGATTTAAAAAGGGAAGGGTTAAGAGTATTGAAACAAGCTTACCCCCTTTTTACACCCTTTCTTTTTCTCAGGGGAAATTTTTCTTTGTTTTTTTTTTCTTTTTTTTTTTTTTATCATCTCGCGATCTCGTGCTCGTGCTGATGATCAAAAGCAGCAGTAACAGCAAGTAAACTACCCACCCTTACAACAGTCCTTCTCACCAACCCTTAAACCCTTTAACACTTCACTCTATGTAAACGTGCTCGCTAAAGAATATTCTTTATTATTTTTTCATCGTTTAAAATCACTCTTGTGTTTTTCTTTTTTCTTTCTTTTTTTTTTTATATATAGGAGAGACTTATTACTTGTCAAACTCCACCAACCAACCCCTTCGTGTTGAAAAAAAAAAAAAAAAA
>NW_015149111.1:26704-36735 GCF_001465965.1 Polistes dominula
TTTTTTTGATACAAGAGAGACGTATGACATTTTGGATAATAAAAATCGTCTCCAAATAACTTCAGATTTTTATTTTATTCGCGTATGGATTTTTTCATGAAAAAAAAAAAAGAAAATTGATTTTATTAAAATTGAACTCATCGTTAGGCTATTGATATCTCAATTTTTTTTCTATTACGTACAATCACCATAAAGAAATTATTCTCCATAAAGATAAAACCAGTTTGAAATTTTTATTTTTACTAGAATGTTTATATTTTTCTTATATTATAAGAATAAATTTAAAATTTTCAAATTAATTTTTGTTTTATTTATCAGAGTCTAATTTCAACGATCATGAAATGAAATTTTTGTATTTTTCTACGATAAATTGTATTATTTTTAGAAAAGATTTTCTCGTTGAAATTGAGATGTTATAAAAAAAAAAGAAAAAAAAATCGAGATAATAAATCGTCATGATTTTCTAGATATTTTCCGTGATAATCTACGTGCTAGTAAAAGATAACGAAACTGGGGAATTACGTCGAAAAGGAAAGAAGACTAAGAAATTTATGTTCGTGTTATTTTACGAAAACACAGGGGATAATTTCAATTTTCAGGTAGAAAAAAGAATAAGAAAAAAAAAAACAAAAAGAAGGATAATAGGCTTTTATAGTTGTTGTAAATTGAGATAAGGTTCTTCCTTTAAAACTTTTTTTTTACTTTTGCGAATTCTCGAATGGATATTAATTCTTCATGAACGTAGTAAAAAAAAAAAAAAAAAAATCGAAACTTTGCCTGAATTTTTTTTTCAAATATTAAAATACGCGAATAATAATAAAAAAAAAAAAAAGAAAACTTAAATAAAGAAAAAGAAACTATAAATATCAAAAATATTATTCCATTCTATTTTTTATTATTATTATTTTCCAAACAAATAAAAAATAATTTAAATTTATTATTTTAATTTCCATTATTGCAGATAAATTCGATTTTTTAATTGACCAATGTTTCCTAATTCCTTTTGTCAGTAAATAACCTACTAAAAAGGATTGGAAAAATATTTTAGAATCGTGTTGAATCAGATCGTAACTTTGACATATCACATTTATACATTTTGACCATCTATTTTTATAAATAAATCCGACATCGTGACCTCTCCTCATTAATACTCTAAGTTTGTCCTAAATTCTTCTTCTTCTTCTTCTTCTTTCTTTTAATTTATTTCACACACACAAGTTTTCTTTAAATAACCCTTCGTTTATTTTCGATATCATCGGATCTGTAATCGGTTTTATAACAGACACTTTGGTCTGTCAGGTGTTCCAATTTCTTAAAGGTTTGATCATTAAAATTTAACATTTCTTATTAATTAATTAATTAATTAATACATCCTCTCTTACTTGTATTTCTTTTTTTTTTTTTTTTTTTTTGCTTAGTTCGAATAACAATTCATTTTATTTTTTTGTATATTCAAATATTCGAGATCTTTGTCGATCGAATAAAAATTATTAATCTTTCGTTTTAATTATTAAACATTTTTCTTTATTAACTTACGTATATCGTTTATCTATTTTCGATTTTAATCGACAACAATCCCACCGACCAATTTTTATTCAAACAAATTTTAAACTATAATAATATATATGTATATTATAACTAAATAATATTAGTAAATAGTAATATATAATATTAATTTTAATATTTTAATTTATAATAAATATAATGTCATTGAAACTCTGTGTGATCGACAAAGTTTCGTTTTATTTTATTTTTAAAACAAAATTATAATAAATTAAAACTAAACAACTATTTATATATATATATGTATATAATTCATATATTAATTATTACAAATATATAATAATCGATACACAAGAAAAAGGCCCTTTGATCAAATTTGAAAAATCAATTAAAATTATTAGACCGATATTGCTTGAAAAATCAATTAAAACAAAACAAATTTGATGAAAGATCGATAAAAAATGATTGACAAATTCTAAATTTGAGAATGAGGGGAAAATGATCATATTATCGATGGTCACATTGAAACATATTCGTCATGTGTGTTCGTTGATCATCATCGTTATAGTCATTGACGAGTTACATCACTATCGTTGACTGTGTTTCATTCGAGATAAAGCAAGCAAGCAAGTAACAACCTAGCAAGCAAATTCACGTTACGAAAACGGATCCATTAAATCATTCGACAACCAACGCAGGTGTGGTAACACGAGTCTATGATAAAATAAGCGTACGATGAAAGAGAGAGAGAGAGAGAGAGAGAGAGAGAGAGAGAGGAAACATTTTGATGCTAACCAGCAACAACTGACATTGACGAGAAACACCACTGAATGAGTGAGAGAAATTTCTGAAATATAAACCTTTGGTTGTTATAGACGCATATATGCGTTTGATAAGTTACCAGGGTGGTTTTATCAATGCATATACGTGTTTGACAATATTGTAAAATAATTTTTATGTTGGTTTACATATTTATTATTTATATAATTTATTATGTTTAACCTTGACCTATGAAAATTATTAAAAAAAAAAAAAAACATTAAAATAATTTTACAATATTTTCCGTTTCCACTGTGATTTTTCCTTTTTTTTTTTTTTTTTTTTAAGAGATGAGAATTAATTAAACTTTTTAACCGAGAATTTTATTATTCCATCGTCGTGTCGATATGAAATTATTTAAGGAAAAAAAGGTATTTCCAATTCGGTTCATCGATTTGTCTAACTGTCCGTCATTTTTTCTTTTTTCTTTTGCTTTCATTTCATTTCATTTTCTATTTCTGTCGAACATATTTTAGTCAGGAAGAAAAGGAAAGGAACAATTTTAATTGGAAATCAACGTCGAATGAGTCAGATTAAAAACGAAAAGAGTCAAACCCGTGTGTGTCACCTGTTGAATTTATTAAACGTTACTACTTTGTGACATTGAATAAAAAGTACAAGTTAAGAAAAAAGATTAGAAAAAAAAGAACAAGTAGAAGTCAGAAAATTATTCTCTTCGATTAAGAACACACTGGCACAATATAAAAAAAAAAAAAAAGAACAATAAAGAAAAGCAATAAATGCGAGAAGATAAAAGTTAATTTTTATTGGACTTCGTAGAAAAAATTGCTGAAGAATTTCTAATAGCTACGTTGTAATAAAAATGTTTTTTTTTTTTACATTGATGTAAAATTAAAAACAAAAAAAAACAAAAAAGAAATTTTACACTACCAATCAAATTAGGACGATTCCTTTGACGGACCGAAATAAAAACTAAGAATTGTAATAGAAATAAACAATTTTTTTAATTAAGCTTTGCAACAAAAATATTTTGATCGAATAGAAGAAGGTCATGGTCATTGTAATAAAATATGGTAATAATTCAAAATACAAATGTTAACATGTATGATAAATTAAGATTAGGAAACTGTTCATAATTAGAATATAATCATCAAAGGATGAATATGAATGAAGTGAAGATATCCTTTTGATTTCTATCAATTCAAAATATCAAACCATTATCTGTCATATCTCTTTCTCTTTTTATCTTTCTCTTTCTATTCATGTTAAATATACACCTAAACTGTTTTCCACTAATTTCTAATAGACACTTGGTTTGAAGCTACGTACAATTAGTCCTACGTTGCTTTGTAACTTTAGCAGATCGCTACTTGCGAGATGGTTACGATTTACTACTCATTCTCCTGTACATACATATATAAATACATGTATTCATGTATATACATATATAAGTGTATGTGTGTGTGTAACAGGAGCAGCTAAAGAGAGGACCTCGAAGAGACAAGGCAAAGCCAACACTCGCGAACATCCGCTTCCGGATCGACAATGTCGCCGGCGGAAATGAGGTCGTGCCTTTGTGATCCAACCCCTCCTCCTCCTCCTCTCTCCTTCCTCCTCCTACTCACCCTCTTTCCTTATCCTAATATCCTACCGTTCACCTATACGCCTACATACTACCACCCCCTTTTTCTATTCTATGGAATTCTCCTCCCTCAAAAACGAGTTTAAACGTGTGCCTCACGTTTTCCTTTTTTTTTCTTTTTTTTTTTTAAGAATTTAATTAGATGATATTTAATCGTTGAGCTTAAAGATACATTGATTAGTATGTTTTTTATATATTTTTTTTTTTACACGTGACTTTTGTTTAATAATTTTATTTGTTTAGTGTTCGATTAGCTCTCGATTAGATTTAAAATTGTTGAATGCATTTATGAGGATTGTTAAATTGGTTTTTATTATTTTTTTTTTTGGTGTGTGTGTGTGTGTTTTATGTGTATTAAGTGTACTACGTATATTAGGTAGAATTTATTTATTAAAATAGGCCGATAAGATCGATGATTATATAATACGCGTGTTATACAATTGGTCGGTGGTTTTTTTATTGACTATCGAGTATAGAATTTTTTTTTTTAAATGTATTTATTTATAAATGAATCGTGCAACCATAGGAAAATGTGATCCTCGATCGAACACTTCTTCTTCTTCTTCTTCTTTTTTTATTTATTTATTATTATTATTCAAATTATTTAACTCTCATGTGCGTTGAACTCTTTCGATAAAACAAATTTCTTTTTTTTTTTAATAACTGTGAACTCTCGTTTAGTAAAGTTAAAAGAAAGAAAGCAAGAAAAAATAGCCATAACCATTTCGTAGTACTTTTAATAAAGTTTCTTTTTTTTTCTTCTTCTTTTGCTTTTGCTATCCTTCGTTGGGTGTACAACGATATTATAGAAAATATATTTTATCTGATACCATTATTCCCCCCTACTCCAACTGAGATTTTTATCTTTCATTTCGTTTCATTTAAATTCGATCATTTGCTCTTCGAATTGTTTCACATGTGCGGTGTTTCTTTTATTTTTCATGTGAAAACTTCGTTAGAATGGGTGTAATTTGAAAAAAAATGTAACGGATCGGTGGGAAATGATGAAACGGCTGCAATATTAAATACAAAGAGAATACAATTATTATCCTACAGCAGATATTTTGTATTCGTCTAATTCTCTGGAAAGTTAGTTTTTTTTTTTTTTTTGAAGATTTCACTTCTAACACGTGTGATTTGCACACATGTTTTTTCTTTTTTTTTTCTTTCTATTTCTCTCTTTTTAAATTGCTTTATTCTCGATTATATTACAACTATTAATAATTGTTTCTGTTATTTTTTTTTTTATTTATTATTCATGCACACTTATACGACACGATTAACATTCTTCTTTTTCTTCTTCTTCTTCTTCTTTGTTCTCTTCTATTTTTTATTAATATATATATATTTATATACTATGTATATACGTAGATTTCAGTATATTATATAAACCGTGTTACACGTGTTTGTAAGTATATATGTGAGGATGATATGTACCAAATGGAAGATTCACGTTTCGATGCGCTTTGTACGTCGCGAGACGGTACAATTCGTGGCATGTATTTCGTTTCGTGATTACATCTCCTAGCAATGTTTCGTGGGTTACATGCCACATGGAATTACGCAATGAATTGTAAGTTGATTTCAACTCCATCATCTTCGTAACAACCCCTACAAGAAAGAAAGAGAGAGAGAGAGAGAGAGGGAAAGAGAGATAGAGAAAACGAATGATCGTTATCTTCCCTTTTTTGTTCAGGAAAATTATGATCACGTTCTTGAATTTAATGACTGTACTTTTTTCTAAATCGATATTATTATTTTTCTTTTTTTTTTTTTTAAATACATGAAATAAAATAAGAGAAGAACTAATACACAAAATATAATAATAATAAAAAAATAAGTTAAATATTAATTCGAGTTAAAGGTAAAAATAATTTGTTCATAGATTTGTAAAATACGCAAAATCGTTGAGTAACAAAATGCACAATTTCGAATTGTTATTATGAATTAAAAAATAAATAAAAAATATTAACAATAAGTAAGAATAATGATTTGTTAATTGACTCGTTGAATTTAAAAAAAAAAAAAAAAAAAGATTTAGAAAAGTTTACATTAAAAATAAAATTCGTACAATTACAAAACGAATTAAAAATAAAATAGAAATTTCATTTAAAAATAATAATAGTGTGTGGGTGTATTTAAATATTGCAAAATAATATATGAATATCTAGGGACAATCTTTTTTAACTCTTTGTCCTTTTTTTATATATATATATAATTTTTTCTAACTATATTATTACCCCTTGTTTTTTTTAAATTCTTTTTAAATTAATTTTTACAACGTGTCCGCTCTAGGCACGGAACACGTTCCTCTCGACGTAGTGAATTTTCTTTTTTGTTTGTTTGTTTTTCTTTCTCCTATCATTATTCTTCTTCTTCTTCTTTTTCTTCTTTTTTATTATTTCTATCTAAAATCGCTGTTTTGACCTAAATCGTCATAAAGCGTAAAAATTACTACACCGATGTCTTTTTTTTAGCGTCTAAATCCTACACCTAATGTCGTCTCATTTGTCTGACGTTATTTGATAAATTACAATGATAGATAATTCATTTTCACTCACATACCATACTTACGTATTTATATATATATATATGTATATATATATATATATGTGTGTGTATAAATATAAGTATACAGGGTATTTAAAAAAACATTAACATTACTTCAAAATGGTAAGGTGGTTTTTTTTTTTTAATATTCTAAAAATATAATAAACAAAAATAAAATAAAAATTAGATACAATGTTATAATCAAAATGAATCTTGTTTTAGAATAATAATGTTTTTTTTTTAATCTCTTTCATGTTTAATTCATGTAACTTTATTGATTTGTTTACTCTCGAGCATTTACAACAAGTCAATTTTTTATCCCATTTTTATTGTGATGGGATTTTTATTTATACCTTGTTGGTATTTGTGAACGAATTAAAAGATTTATGATTATAACCATTTGGAAATTGCTATCATAACTTTGAATAATTTTTATGAAACTCACGTAACATCAGAAATTTTCAATAATTTGACAGAAGAAAAAAAACAACATATAAAAGCACCATTGAAGTTAGGTTAATGTATTTTGAAAAATATCCTGTATATATATATATATATATATGTAATATTTATGTACATTTACATGTATATTTATATTCTTATCTTATCTACTTTTTTAATTAGGTATATAGCTCTGTTAAATTTATTTATTATTTTTTTTATTATTATATTCTCGCGTTATTTATTTATATTTATATATTTATATTTATA
This sequence comes from Polistes dominula, assembly GCF_001465965.1. The sequence goes on from NW_015149111.1 coordinate 33,891, forward strand.
TTTGATAAATTATTATCAGAGAGAGAGAGAGAGAGAGAGAGATAAACCATCTCTTTTTTTATCTATCGACGATGATTTTTTTTTCCCCTATTCTAAACGGAAGAATAATAAAAGCTGTGAGTTTTTTAGTTTTTTAGTTTTTGTTTTTTTTTTTCAATTCTAAGAAATCGTTTCTTGTTTTATCTATTTTCTTTTTATTCTTGTTTTTTTTTTTTTTTTTTTGAGTTTATCAGACTCTTCGAAAGAAAACAAAATTAGCATAAGTAGTATCAATCAGGACGTGGAAAGAATGAAAGGGGGGGGGATCGTTTCAATCGAAAATTAAATTAAAATAAGAAAGGAAGGGTGGTAGAAGGTGGGAAAAGTGATGGATATTTTAAGGTGTAAATGGTTGTTTTGTTCTTTTTAGAATTTTTTTTCTTTCGATCGGCGTGACTGACAGATGATTAAATAAATAGTTGTAATATTTTCTTAATTTCAATATTTATAATTTTTGTTTAATCATTCGCAAGATTATCGTTTAATTTTTCGTCTAATTTGTTTTTACACTATTCTCTCGTCGTCCATTCTCGAATTAAAATTCTTGGAATTGATATATTGCATTGTAAAAATGTGATAATTATTAACAAATATTGTCCAATGAATTGTGATAAAAATCTTTTTAATTAATATCAGAAATATTATTTAAAAAAAAAAAAATACGTAGAGGTGTTAAAGGAATATTCTATAAAAAAAAAAAAAAGAAGAAGAAGAAGAAGAAAAAAATGCGTTGATTAATTTTTAGAAACGTGGAATCACACAGATAGACAGATAGATAGACAGAGAGAGAAAGAGAATAAAAAAAAAATAATAGAAAAGAAAAAGTAAATGAAAGGTAAAGAGCATTGTGAAAAAGAGGACTGTTTCCAGGACGATGAATAAACTCAAGGATTTTGGGGGTGTTTCCTTTCTTTTTCCTCTTTTCTTTTTCTTTTTTTTATTTTACTCCACTCTCATAGTCTGTTTCACTCACTTTTCTCCCCGTTCCTTTTTTCTTCTTGATCTTTCGTTCTTTGTAAGCTTCAAATCCTTAGCAACCAAGTGCCATTTACTTCGAATATATATCCTTAAGTTTCGTGAAAGACAGCAATCTGCTCTTAACTTGCCTTCACCGTCGACTTTTCGACCCTCCCATCCACCTCCTACTCTCCTGTCTTTCACTCTCACTCTCTCTCTCTCTCTCTCTTTTTCTCATCTATCTCTCAGTTTCTCTCTAACTTTTTTCCCCCACTTTCAGCACCCCTTAAGATTCTTCGACTTATTCCTTCAATTTCAAAAGATATACTAGCAGGACGAACGCAGTGTTATATATGTCCTGTTTACGTCAGTGACTTTTTTTTCTTCTCACCCCCTCATCCTCACAAAAAAAAACAAATAAAAGAAAAAAAAAAGTCAGAAAAAAAAGAGAGAGAAAGGGAAAATGAGAAGGACGAATAGAATTCCTCGAGGTATTCGAAAGTAATAAGAAAGAAATGGTGCAAAAAGGGTAAGAAGGGGAATATGAAAACGGGATGAGGTGATGTTAAAGTAGTAGTAGTAGTAGTAGTAATAATAATAATAATAATAATAATAGTAGTACCAGTTGCAGTAGTATTAGTAATATGAAGAAGAAGAAGCCAGTAGAAGCATCGCTAGAGCAAATTGTCGGCTTCTTCCAAGCCGTATTACGGATTACGGGTCTTTCTCCACCCTCACTCACACCCCCAACCTTTCCTTCCACCCTTCCTTCATACATCTCATCCTGTTCCTCCTCCTCCTCCTCCTCCTTTTTCCCACCCACTTCACTTCTAACTTTTCCATCTTCATCTTATCGGAGATGACTTGGAAACGATTCTCATCGCATCAAAACATGTCAGATCTTCTTAACACTGAAGCTTATTTTTCTGTCTAGTTTACAAAAGTTCATTTATTTATTTATTTATTTATTTATTTCATTGTGACGATTAGCCTGGCAATTTGTGCAGCATTCAAACTGCATTGTATTTTTGAATAATTTGCTTAGTTTTTAACCCTTTGAGTGGTGAATACTTTTAACTCAAATGTTTTTGTAGAAATGGAATAATTGATTATTAACCAGATTTTAATTATATATTTAAAATTATATTTTTATTATATTTATTAATAAATAATAATGTATAATATTTTATATTATTATATTATATTAATAATAAATTATATTTAATAATTGAAGTTTTTCTCTATGTGAATTAATTAATATAAATAGTAAATTATTTTACATTAATATTAACAAACACGTATATGCGTCCATGGCACTCAAAGGGTTAAATTGAAAGAAACAAAACACTAAAATTACAAATCCACAGTAGAGATATTTGATGTGCAACCTCATATGTTCCTCATATGTTCCTCATGTGTAAAATACGCGGTATTTTATAGAAGGCCATTATAGTGGCTCGTAGTAGCGTAAGGATTAGATTTTGACCTTCGTTTTATTTTGTATTCATTATTTTGTGGTTAACCAACTGACTTGTCTATCTTTCATCTTTCTCCCACCCTACCTTTCTGTCATATGCTAAATAATACACACACACACATATAATACATACACAATACACATAGACATACACAAGTGTAGTATTCATTCATGCTACCCATAGGACTTGTGAATTTACATATGTAAATATTATACAGTTATCCACGTAAGAAACGTTCTCTTCGGTTTATAATCGTTTGAATTAATTCGATATGTGTTAAATGATCGATAATCGAGAAACGAACGACGATCGAAATTATCTATCTCTTTCTTTTTCTCTCTCTTTGTCTCTTTTTTTTTTTTTTTTTTTTT
>NW_015149111.1:37435-53571 GCF_001465965.1 Polistes dominula
TAGTTAACCTTTTTATATTTGACTCATATTTTTTTTTTTTTTTTTTTTTTTTTTTAAACATCAAAGAGAAACTCGCGAAGGAGAAAAGCTCGCAGGTTTTGTTTTTCTATTATTTTTTTTTCGATCTTGGAAGTGGGGGGTAAAAAGATTTTGACCTACAAAATAAAAAAAATCCTTTTTCTTTCTTTCTTATATATATATATCTGTCTCTTTTCATCTCATTAGTATTTTTATTTTTTCCAAATTTTTTTTCCAACAACATCTCCCTCGCGAAGTGAAAACTTTCGTACTCTCAGTTTTTTATCTGGGTTATTTGAAATAAGAAAAAAAAAAAAACAAGGAAAAAGAAATGAGAAAGGGATGAACATATTGAAAAGACAAAAAAAAAACAAAAAAAAATTAATATAAAGAAAAAAAAATAAGAAAATAATTGATATCAATTGTAATAAAACTTTGTGAGCTAATAGTAAGAAGAGAGAGATTTTAGAAGAGTTTGATGATAAGAAAATTAGTAATAATCAGTTTAACCATTCGCTACTCGTAAAAGTATAATCGTCCAGATGGACGTAACTGTGGCCATTGATAAAAGTAGAATATCTTGTTGATTCGTTCGATAAATAAGTCGATCAGTTCCACTAGCGGATACGCTTGAAGCTATCACACTGTTGCAAGCTTCCGGTACTGGATCTAGAAAATAAAAAACAAAATACAGTCAAACAAAAAAACATTTTTTCCCATTTGATAAAAAAAAAAAAAATAAAAAGAAGCGTGCAAATATTTATTAGGTGATTCGGAAAGTCGAAAGTTTCTTTTGCTTCGGTTAGGTTAAACCTAAACCATTCAAGTGGTCATAAATAATTGAATTTGATCAATTTATCACCTCTCATCGATCTCATGTGTTACTATTTATCGGTTTGCATCAATTAATGGCATTCATTAATGTGTCAGCAAAAAACGATACGACTTTACGAATCATCTAATTACTTGATTGTTCATTAATAACACGTTGAGTGTCACGCGAATTCTCAGGGAAATTCCCGTCAGGGTTGCGTCAGGGTTGCAATCTAAATGGAAAGTCTGGTGTCAACCACCGATGACTGACGTGGCGCTCAACGCATTCAATTCCAAAAAAAAATAAAAAGAAAGTAAAAGTTGAAAGAGTTTGCAGGTGTGTTAGATAGAGAGAGAGAGAAAAGGTTGATTTTCAGGTAGACGATAAAATGAAGTGAGTTTTAAATATGCTAATGCAAAGATCCTGTCTCGTATTATTCTCGCAGATAAAACAGAAAGTATTTCTCAATTTTGTAAAGAGTTGAAAAAGAACAAAAATGGATTGAATATTCCCATTACAGTTTCCATCTCTCTCTCTCTCTCTCTCTCTTTCTCTCTTTCTCTCATTAACTTTAAAATATTTTAATGATCATCGTTAAACAGTTTTGAAAATAATTATGAATGATAATGAAAGAGGATATTCCGTAAGTTTGAAACTTCGTACAGTTACATTTAATATTTGGAAATGTTTCCTCTCTTTTGCATGCACCAAAATAAGAGAGAGAGAGAGAGAGAAAGAAAATGTCAACGTTCATTTCGTTGAGTAAACAATTGATTTTCCATAATTCGAAATGCAACGAATAAACAAAAATATGAAAGTGCATGAGATCTACGTTATGATGTTCTTTTTATCTCTCTCTCTAGCTCTCTCTCATACACACACAAATATACATAGAAATATACTTTGTTTATCGTTATCGAAGCTACTGGTGGAGATTTATATATTGGTTGTTTAACGAGAAACGAAATAGGGATTTAATCAAGAAAACAAGTACTAAAACTCTCGTTGATAAAAAGTGAATGAGATGGAAAAAAGAAAAAAGAAAAAAAAAGGAAAGAAATTGAAGGATAATCTCGGTTCGTTTGGAAAAGAATCGATCGATCGTAGTTCGTTAATGTTCGTTAAGGTTCGTTAAAAGGAATGAGAATGATCGATTTGGCAATCGAGAATGGAAAGAAAAAAAAAAAAAAAGGCATTTGTTGAAGGAACGGATTTTGATGAATCTCTTTTATCGTGTGCTCTAATTAATTTGTGGGTTTACTGGTTTGAAAATATTTTTACTAGCATGTAAAAGAAAGAGAAAAAGAGAAAGAGAGAGAAAGAGAGAGAGAGAGAGAGAAGTATGTGTCAGTAACAGTAGTGTAACAAAAACAACAACAACAAAAAGGACAGTGCAGTAGTAGCAACATTGTGTAAAGCTCTTTTAAAGGGTTAAGGTAATTAAGTGGGATCGTTTAATCCTTTATTCTGAGTATGTAAAAGGACAAAGGAAAATACGTAACAGTTTGAGCGTAAAATAAACGTCCTTTAGGACGAAGCCAAAAGGTTTCGACGAGTTTTCTCGTTCAGGAGAAAATTGAATAGAAGAAGAAGAAGAAGAAGATGGAAGAAGCATTTCGYGTTGACTACGGCACGTAAACTCCCTGTTTTCTATTTCTTTTTCTTTTTCTTTTTCTTGTTCTTTCTTTCATTTATGTGTACGTATGTGCGTGTGTATGTGTGTAATACGTACCGGGTACTCCTTTGAGTCGCGGTAGAAACTCGTTCCAAAAGGCGCATGACGTCGTGCGCAGTCCTTCACCGAGCCCTTTTTTCTCAGCGTTAAAAATGAAATATACTGGTCGATCTCTCGTATATGGCGGCCATACTTTCTCATCTTCCGTTGGTTTTCTAATCAAACAAAATTCATTCAACTAATGTTTAATTCATTCTTTGTTATTATTATTTCGTACATTGTCATTTTATTACTTTTATTTTCAAATTGATTTGAATATTTGTTCAATTTTTTAATTCATTCGAAATTATATTCTATTATTAACTGACTTCAAAAAAGGAGGAGGTTCTCAATTCGACTGTATTTTTTATTTTTTTATTTTTTATTTTTTTATGTTTGTTACCTCAGAACTTTCGACTGGGTTAACCGATGTCGATGATTCTTTTTTTTATTTATTGGAAAGTAGAAATGTACTTCGAAGAATAGTTTGATGAGAGTTTGGTTATTTTTCATAAATAATTATTTATAACTCAAAGCAGATTGTTGTGAGAAGTTAGGATATGTTATCATGAAAGGAAGTTGATTATGATAAACATTTGTAGACATCAAATAGAGATTCTTCTCTCGTTTTGTTGTATGAAGCTTAAGATAGGATAGGGTTCGTACGTGACATGGCATAAGGGTCAATAAAGTCAAAGACTTAAGCTACTTTAGTCGGAGATTGGCCAATTATCTTGGTGATCTCAGTTATGTCAACGAATGGAAATGGGCAAATTTTAGCATCGATAATTTCTAATCAGATTGGTATTCAAACTTTCACCCACCTCCCTCCCCCCCCCCTGCATCTATTATATAAATAAATGTTTACTATCATTAGTACATATATGAATCTATATATATAAATATAAACACCCAACACTAGATTTTACTGTATCTTACAAACCAACTAACATTAGTACCCTTTATACTATTCTTTCAACTGTCAATAGATTTATCTTACACACCTACACATATAACAAATTATTACCTGTTATTCAATAGAATACTGTTTCAACTGTCAATGAATTTATCTCAAATACACCCACATATTATCATCCCACATACAACTTTAAGTGCCCTTACTTCAATCTTTCGTAGAATACACAGTTTGATGATACAACTGATTTATAATTAGCATTTGTTCAGGGATGATATGGTTTTCATTGAAAGAATCCATATTAGTTTCTATTTGAATTTGTGGTATAGATAAAAGGTGTAGACGTTTTAGTAGACGTCATACTCGAATATGGGGTATTCAGTTTCGCGAAAAGGGAACACGACGACAGTGAACGTTCAGGGAGGGAGAGAGGGAGATAGGGAGATAGGGAGGGAGGGAGGGAGGGAGGGGGGTTTGTTTCATCAGTAGAGCAATCAGAACCTCGTGGCTTTGCTTCGATTTAGACAGCTTTGGTTAATTTCAAGAGTAAACACTTGCGACTGGGAAACAGGAATGAGGAATGCCACGAAATTCCAACTCTCCTCTACTCTACTTGGGTTCTTGGTGTAGTATCGATTATCTTCCCGACTATGAAACTGATGTCTGTTTCTCTCTCTCTCATCTATCTCACTATATGCATGTGTATGTGTGTTACGTGTATATTATTGAAGGAAAAGGATGAGAAAATGCATTTGTTGTAGTAGTAGGTTCGATTAATCCACAAATCATTTCCGTTCTTAACCTGATCGATCTATCGAAATTATGATTGAAACTATTAGATCGATTGATCTCATTTTTCAAAACGGATTTTCAATCTTTACAAAAATTGCGATTACTTTTTTTTTTATTAATTGATTTTATTTATTGGAAAATATTATGTAATTTTTATTAACGAGATTCATTTATAATTTTTCATTGATTATATTTGGTTTTTTTTTTTTTAATGTATTTTATAATTATTTATAATATTTTTAATTTATCAAATGTTATTAGATTTGATGTATATAGTGTATGGTTATTTATATTGAAATATTCTTCGAAGAAAGGTGATTTTTCTTTACCTTGGTTAGTATATCTCATTTGAATCATGTCTTTCACGTAGATTCTTTATTCAATTTCTCTCTTTTTTTTTTGTCTTTTTTTTCATTCGTTTCACCATTCGTTCCTGTCATTAATCATGCTACATTATGCGATAAATAACTCGTCGATCGATGTGAAAAGCAAGAAGTAAGTAAGTAAAAAAAAAAAACAAAATGTATATATTCTTTCATTCAAACAAAAATGACTGTTTTATATAATAAGAAAAAAAGTTAATGAGAGTGTGGTAGTATAATCAATTGTATGAATTATCGATTAAAATGATTGTGTCAAAAGTGATGGTATTCATTTTTCATTGAAAATTATACATTAGGTTTTTTTTTTTCTTTCTTTTTTTTTTTTGTTTTGTTAATGTGTCTTATATGTGAAGAAAATGATTATTTTAAGTTTAATATGTAAGATTGATAATTTATTTGATCGTATCTTTGCGTGCAACTTAATGATTCCTAACGTTTATTATGTCTCTAATGTCAATGTTGTTCATTTAAATCGGCTTTTTGTTTATTATTATTTCTAATCGTATTATCTCGAGAGTATCATTTTCGTGATCAAATAATAACCCATACGAGTAATTTCATTTATAAATACTTAAATTAATTAAAGTAAATCAATAATTATATATATTTATGTATAATATAATAATATTTTTGTGTATGTTAATTAATTAATATTAATTTGTATGTTAATTGAATTAATAAAATATTTTATAAAAATGTATGGACAAAAAAAATATTAAAACAATTAAATATATAATTAATGAAAATCTAACTAAACTAAACTAAAAAAAAAAAATAAATATGAAATAATCAGTTTAATTATCGTTTTATTATTCACGTAATAATGAATTAAAATAAACTTTTATGACACACAGTGAACATTCGTTTGGCAAATACAAAGTTTCAACTGGACGATTCATTTTCACGAAATCTCACACAACGAATGAGAACTTATCGTTGGTGCTTTTGCTTCGTAGTAACACGTAGTATCACTCCCGTTAGTGACTGGACACAGTTAATTCTGATGCAGGATAACAGGACATTGCTAGGATCGTAATCCTTTAAAGCTTCTATTTCGGAACGGTATCGTGGATAAGCTTTCGACGAAGTAAACCATTCAAAGTTAGGATTCGTTACTAATACTCACACATCTAACAATTTATTTATGCATATATATACCCCGCCACGCGCGTTGCTGTGGCTCACAATCAGTCCGATTTTATCGGACGTCTTTAAGTCAACGAATTACCCAATATTGCGATTATAAATTGAGATATAAATTATCTTATCTTTTAAGTTAGATAAAACTGCACACAATGTGCAAAATTTGATTAAAATCGGTTCAGCAGTTTAGGAGTTCATTGCGGACAAACAACGTGACACGTAATTTATATATATATTAAAAAGATATATAGGGTATAATAAAAATGAACAATCAAATTGGAAAAAAAAAAATTAGATCAATCCAATATTGACATAAATATATTTTTTATTTCAACTTTGAAATCTTATCTTTTTAGTTTGCAATTTATTATTTATCTGAGAAAGTTGAAACACTTGTTAAAAATTTCAATAGGAGATAATCCACTTTGGCGAGTGTTAAATATCAAATTTATCAACTTATTTGGTATCATATTACATATTCAACTGAAGTTTAAATAAAATAAACATATAAGTATACTGAAATATAATAAGATCATGTTTTGAAAGTTTGATCATGTCAGAAATACTTCATTTAACAATATTTAACAATATTTTTCTTCGGAACATATGAAATATTCATTCTTGAAAGTTTCATCGGTTACTTTTGTTACACCCACTATGTATATCTCTGCATACATATGATATATACGAATGTATGGCATACATACACACACTGTTACATGCATGGGTATATTTGAAAGCGTATCTTTCACAAAGTTTGTATCCAAGTAACTAACCTTAACCACAAGGTAATTAAATATTTCAATAGATATTTGCACTTCTAGCACGTTTAAACATTCCTTTTAGCGTAACCAAGAGACTTATATTGTCAAATTAAGTTTAACGAAATGTTTACAATTCGGTGAATACAACCAAAGACAAATTCTCTGTTCAATTAAAGAAAAAAAAAAAATCATGTGTGTGTGTGTGTGTGCAGATCACTAAAATAAATTAAAAAAAAATAAAAAAATAAAAAAAAACAGATATTGGATTTAAATGGTTTGGATCTCTTATGGGATCGTAAGAAATGTCATAATAATAATATTCTATTCCTATAAAAATTCTTGCCATATTCTTTTCACTGTTCGCGACCTGGTATGTTTCATTGCTATTTTACCTTTGGCTCGATTGTAAAAGATTTATGTTATATATTTATAGAGAGTGTTTCAAAATATACGAGTATATATTTCATGCATGGTTTTTCAGTACAGTCAAATAAAAATACCAAATTGTATTTTTAATATATTTTTTATTTTTTTTATTTTAGTGTATTAAATAATATGACGGAATTATTTTCAAATTATAGTCAATGTTATTGTTGAATAATTCTTGCAATTTTATTACTCGTGTACGAACTTATTTATTTATTTTTACTTTTTTTTTATATTTCAACTTATCAAAACTACCCCTAAAAGTTATACGTCAATTTATTTTGAAACATCCTCCTGTATCTCTACACTTTTAAGTTTATTTGGAAATTTTTGTTACCTTTTTTATTTCAAGTAATATATCCACTATCAGATAGGTATACAGTTTGTTGTTTTATATGAAATTTATTGAAAAAGTATACCAATTCTCGTATGAAATTTTATTTATCTATTGAACAATAGAAATTCCTTTTGAATCAATTGAGTTGCGCAGATAAACCTGAAAGTTTCGATTAATTCGTAGTTGTTTGTTAGTTCTGGCCTGTGAATCGTTGGAATACTACCATCCTTTCTCCAATTTATATTCGGTCACCGTTGTTTGTTGTTGGAAAATTAAATACGGGCATGGGAGAAATTTAAAGTTCATTCATGTTGTTAAAACGACAAGTGCAATCATATCTTTCTTTATTAACTATTCATATTGTATTTTTTATTTTTTTTTTTATTATCATTTTGAAAATTCTAATTGTATTTTCTTCCAATTGAAATTTATTTAACATTTTATTATTTATAATATCATTAAAAGATAAAAAAGGAAAAGATTGTAATGAAATTGTTTATTCATATTTTTTTTTTTTTTTTTTTTATTAAAGTACCTTCCTCTTTTTTATTTTTCATTTATTTTTCTTTGAAGGAAAAGATAAGATTTTTAAATTACAACTCCGAGCCTTCTTTTTCGATATAGAAATTTGAAAAAAAGTCCACTTACCCATCGGTTGCGAATTGGGAGAAAACCTTGATCATTCTAACGGAAAGGTCCCTCTCGTTTTCGCTATACTTCAAGGACATATTCAAAGGATTTCCAAATACGTATTCGATCTCATCCCCGTGCATCACGCCCATCCATTCACCCCAGAGATTGGTACTTGTCCTCTGTAAACACAATTTTTATATATTAATTCAATATAAATAAATATATAATAAAAATAAATTCATATTTAATTTTATAATAAACTAGGGATGCCCTGTGCAACGCGTTGCTGTGGCTGACAATCAGTCCGATACACACATCTTTAAGTCATAATTCGCAATAAAATAATATTGCAATTATAAATTGAGATATAAACTATTCCATCTTTCAAGTTTGATTAAATTGCACACAGTGTGCAAAATTTGATTAAAATCGATTCAGTAGTTTAGGAGTCCATTGCGGACAAACAACGTGACACCTAATTTATATATATTAAGAATAATAATATTAAATTAGAAACACAATTTAATATCACTCATACTAATCATAGAATTTTATTTATTTTTATTTTATTTTTTTTCGGATAAAAAGAATTACATTACTCGATACTCAAACCTACCCCCTGAATTCTATTTTGTTCGATAAATAATTTCATTTACATACACATGTCACGTACATGCATGAATATGCATGTGTACCCATTTGTAAGACAATTTTCACAGAGTCAAACACGTTTCTAGATGATACTGGTCCATGTTGTGGTTCTTTGTTCAAAATTAGAAGAAATATATCTCTCGTATGTCGTGGAACAAATTGTTGAATATTCTTATCCATATAGGACAAGAAATAAAAAAAAAAAAAAAAAGGGGATAAAGGAAAAGAAAACAAGTGTTTGTATGCGAAAAGTTGATGATGATGATGATGATGATGATAATTCATTGCATGTAAAATTTCTCTTTAGATTCTAACGTCGAATAATCCTTTCTTTTACGATGCAAACTTTCGTGAGAATTTAACGAAGATATTCTGCCATTGTTTTTCAAAGCCCCATTGTCTTTCATGTAAATTCAACACGTTTTTTTTATTTTTTTTATTTTGTTGTTGTTCCTGTTAGATCTTTTTCTTCGAAAAACGTTTTCTTTTGATTAAAATTCACCAAACCACACCACGAATCATATTTTGTTTTTTCCTTTTTTCCGTACGATTTTTTTTTCACTTGCTGATGGAAGAAACAAATGTTTCTTTTTTTTTTTTTTTATTATACAACTACTGTCAAATTTTTATTTTTTATATATATAAAGAAAATACGAAATAATATCGAGTATATCGAAAAGTATAATATCAACAAAAACATATCTACCAACTTCAACTTATAAACTTGTCGTATAACAATTTATAAATAAAACATTAATTAAACAAACAATTTAAATTAGACCAAATTGTAAATCTAAACCATTCTTGAATCCACCTGAAGACATACAACAAATTTCATTAAAATCGGTCCAGCCGTTTAAGAGGAATTCAGTGACATACACACGCACAGAAGAATTATATACATAAAGATAATATAATTGTTCCTATTAAACTACTTATTTTTTTAATTACTTCATATTACTTTCTACTATACAATTTCTTTATATATATATTTATTAATTTAACAATGTAAATGATAATATGACAAAGATAAAAAATTGTATTTAATTGGATCCAACCTTGAACAAAAGGTCAAAATTAATATTCATTCGTAAATGTTAGAATTAAAAGACGAAAAGTTGACGTGTCAAGAGAGGGAGGGAAGATGATAGGTTTGTGTGTGTGTGTGTGTGTTGTGTGTGTGTATGGGTAAGCTCCCGCGATTATAGAACCATCGAGTTACATCGAGGTATCGCAATTCGTTACACCCTCGATCATAACGACTAACTACGATCGAAAATTATTTCATTATTCAATCGGTCGACCCTCGATCTTCCACGATCATAATCTCTCGTTGAGCCCAATCGTGCGTAATAAATTTAATAGCTTTCTTCCATAAATCCCACGTCTAGAGAGAACTCTCTCTCTCTCTCTCTCTGTCTCTCTCTCACTCTCTCTTTTTACTCATTTTGCAGTAATGACGATGCTCGTTCGTCGTGACAAAGTAATTTCCAATCTCCGGTTTTGCGATTGCAACAAAGTAGAACGAGAACCGATCGATGGATTCAAAAAATCTTTTACTTCAAAGTTTTTTTTTTTTTTTTTTTTTTGACGAACTGTATAAAAAATGTGTAAATTTTCATTGAAGAAAATTCATGAATTGTAAACTGAGAGAGTAGAAAGAAATATTAATGACTAGTTTATCGTTTGTCAAAAAAAAAAAACACTTTTCTCTGTTTTTCCCCGATTTTTATTTTATTTTTTTTATTTTATGTTTCATCACTGTTCGTTCTATTCTCTCTCTTTCTCTATTTCTGTATTTCTCTTTCTCTTTTACCGACTCACTTTACGTCTTACTAGATTGACGTTTAATTTAAGAAACTCGAGTTTCTCGTAAGACGAACACGTTAAGTCCTTCTAGCAAAAGTTTCATTTTATTTGTCACTCCTTTTACTATCGTACACACATGTGAAACTCTCTCTCTCTCTCTCTTTCTCTATTTTCTCATTAATTTTCTTTTATCTTTTTTATATTGTAATCTTATTTATTTATCGTTAATCTATCTTAAAATATATTCTACAAATCGATATTTTAATATTCATATTTTTATTTATTATTTTATTTTATTTTTTTTTTTTTTTATTATTTTATCTTTCATGTATAATTTTATTTCTATTTTATGTATTTTTATTTTCATATATTTATTTTATATATATATATGTATTATATCACAACGAGTATGGTAAAAAGACAGGAAGAAAAATTACAACGAAGTCAATTGAAAAACATATATAAAATTGATGCACACTTTATGTGCATCGTGCAACATCTTACACAAACACACACACACACACACGTACACACACATACATAGTATAGTGAAAATAAATTCGTACATGGTTTATCGCGTAACCATCGTTCATCGATCCCAACGTCTACCATCCATTTATCTCTTTCCATACAAATGATCAAACATGTGCAATCACGTGCAATATATGAGAAAATAACCAATTGACTATATACTTGTCATCATTCTCCTTTTCTTTTTCATACTTGATAAAATATTTTCAGTTTTATTATATTCTTAGTAATACTCAAAGTTCTGTGAAACAGAAAGAGAAAGCAAAAGAGAAAAAAACAGAGAGACAGAGAAAGAGAAAGAGAGCAATTGCAACGATACGCGATTGTACTTTTTTTTATCTTTCTTTATACCTTTCCACATATATACACATACACAGAGACAGAGAGGATACTTGTGTATCACCAGTAAAATTCCCTCGTGTAAATTATCTCAGAGGATGAAAATATTTTTCGTGCTACGTTCGAGGTCCATTTTCTACGAATGTTCTCCTTGCGAGGATATACAGTCAGTTAGAAAATTATATTCTATCATTTTTAAAAGAACAAAAAAGTACCTTTTTTCTTTTTTTAATACTATAATTCATACAACACACACAGACACAAGAAGACACACTCATTTTTACAGATATTTTTATATTCAAAAATATGATTTAAATGAATATTACGACGAGTGTTTCACAAGTTGTTTGAATACTTTTTTCCTCGTTGTTTTTTTCTTTTTTTTTTTTTTTTTTTTCGATGAAAAGAAGAAGATGATTAATTTTAATTATTTATTAGAAAGAGAAAAAGATGGTAACGTTATAAAATATTCGGAAGTAATAAGTCATCGGATAAATAATCAGATTAACGTTACCTTTAATAAGAGAATTAATTAAGAACGATTTAAAAGCTAATAAGCAAGTGGAAAGTAATTAAGTTGAATTTATGTGCTACACAAAATATAATTATTAGAGAAAAAGAGAGATAAAGTTTATATGAATATGTGTGTGTGTGTATATATATATATAGCTTATTTTATATGCTTATCAATTTATACACGTACGTTTAAAAGCATTTAGATGATAATGATCATTTAAATTATACGATAATTAAATTACAAAATAATTGAAAATTATACAACATGTTTCAGAATAATTATTTTACCATTTTTTAAAAAAACAAAAACATTTTACACAATAAGGTTAATAATAAAAAAAAAAAAAAATAGATTTATAAAAACCTTGAAAGTAAAACAACGAAACTTTAAATAATAAACGTTGCACACATTTGAATTTTTAATATTGAATAATTTTTTTTTTTTTTTTTTTTTTTGATTTTATGTTTGAAAATTAATTACAAATATTTCAAAACATTCTTGTAGAAAAAAAAAGAAAAATATGTATATAAAAAAGAATGAAGAATAAATAAAAATAGAATTTTAGAAAATAGAAAAGTAAAACGTGTTCCTTGGAATATTTCGATAAACTTAAGAACTGTAGGATAAATAAAAATGGGTGGTTGTTACTGGTTTATCACTTATACTACTGAGAAGGGAAATGAAGATGGGAAAAACAGAAAAAGAAAAAGAAAAAGAAGAAAAAAAAAATGGTAGACGCGCTAACTCTCTTTACGAACCCAGCAAAAGTAACATTATCCATTTAGCTAAACTCTCTCGTCTTCTCGGTTAAAAAAGTAAGTAACGTTGACGGTTCTTTTTAACAAAAACGTGCTTATGGGGGGGCCCTCCCCCCATGGGAGGGGAGGGGGAGGGGGTTACACTTTTCTTCAGTTTTACATCGACGAGAGTAAGTAAGTAAGTAAGTAAGCAAGTAAGTAAGTAAAAGTATTCTATCACAAAACTCTATTTATTTTCTTTTTATCTTCTACTCTTCTACTTCTTTACTTCTTTCTTTTCTTTCTGTTTTTTTTTTTTTTTTATTTTCTTTTCTTTTCCATCGTTTTTCTTTCTCTCAATGGAAAACGATTAAATGACGCGAAGACGAGAAGAAGTTCGAGAAAGTTTTGAGCGTTAAATTACTTATGCGGCCAACCGCGACGAACAGATAATTAGTTTTCACGCACTTTTCTTCCTAAAGTTTGGTTTTTTTTTTTTTTTTGAAAAAGAAGAAAAAAAAAATGAATGAATAAAAGAATTTTTCTCTACATATTTTTTTTTTGTTCCCCCATTTTAAATCCCCTAACTCTTTTCGTATTTATAATTAAAAAATTTTGTCAGACATTTAAATGTAATTACGAATAACCAGAGCTAAATTCTTTTTGTTCTTATTATTTTTTTTTCCTTTTTTTTTTTTTTTTTTTCTTCATCTTTACCGACTTCGTCTATTATTTTTTTCTTTTCTTTAATAAAAGAGAGAATATTGCATAAAATTATTTGTTAAATTTTGGTCGACTTCTTTTAAAATAGAAAGAAATAAAATATTCTAATTTTTTATTCATTTCTTTTCTTTCTTTTTTTTTTTTTTTTTAATATATATTTTGTAACTTTTGTATATTTGGTGTACAATATAAAATAATATAAAATATATAATATAATATATTTTGGTATATAATATAATATAATATAATATCTTAATATATATATAAGTTAGGTGTCACGTTGTTTGTCCGCAATGAACTCCTAAACTACTGAATCGATTTTAATCAAATTTTTCACACTGTGTGCAATTTTATTCAACTTGAAAGATAGAATAGTTTATATCTCAATTTATAATCGCAATATTATTTTATTAATCGCGAATTATTAGTTTCGATGGCGGGTTATAAGGTAATTCGTTGACTTATATATAATATATTTTGTATATATGGTTACATGTATTTCTCGAAACTTGTGATATATTTTAAACAATATTCTATGTATATATATATTAGATAAAAGGGTTGGTAAGGTTGGTAACTGTGTGATAGGGGTAATCAAACTTTTCGAGACGTAGTAGCTTTCCCACCAACCGGAAAACTCATAGCTTTGGTTAAAAGGAAAAGCAGTTGTAACTATTCTTCTACTCGTGAAATTCCAAGCAGACTTTTGTCCAAGATCGTACATCAACGAAAAGAAAAAGAGAGAGAGAGAGAGAAAGAGAGAGAGAGGGAAAGAAAAGTAGAAAAGACTTATATCGTTCTTTACCAAAGTTACCTTTTCCACCCTTTGTTATAACCCTTACAAAGTTCTACTACCTTCTACGAAAAACGTTCATTACTATCTTATACTTGAAACCATAAATTTTCATTCTTTTCCTTTCAAACACGAAATTTTCTTTCAAGTTTCTTACATTCGTTTTATTTTCACTGTCATACCTTATTGATTTTATTGTCACCTTAAGTAAAGAAATGTATTTGTTTGATTGTTCAATCATTTTGATAAATAGAAATTGTTCAATGATTATAAAAAGTATTCGTAAATGATTAATAATTAATATAAATGTAATAACTTGATGAATCTAAAAAAAAAAAAAAAATTATTAACCTAACACGTGAACAATTGTTTTATATATATATAATTTTTTTTTCAAATTATTTTTATTTTTATTTTTATATAAAATATATTTGAAAAATTGTTTGCAACTGATATACCATCAAAACCAAATAGATTTGTTTTGTTAAAAAAAAAAAAAAAAAAACAGATACGTCACGTATCAAATGATTTTGTTTAAAAAAACCATATCAAAGAGTTATATTGTATCAATTGCAAATACAATGTCCAATCTTTGTTTTATAAACGTACGAGAAATCAAATAGGTATGACAAACTGTTAAATGAAAAAAAAAAAAAAAAAAAAAAACCAAAAGAAACATAGGTGCTTTTTATTCTCATTTTGTATTATTTGATTTGATTTGATTTTTGGAATGTATCATTTGAAATAACGTCAAGGATTAGAAAACCTTCTTCACAAATACTTGTTGTTAACATTTTCTAAAATATCTAACACACATAAACTGTATAAACTATAAACATGTATATAGAAGGATAACGGTTTAGAAAGTAGTAGATTGACGATTTCCAAATTTTGCTTGGGGCACTTTATTATTTAAATGGCTTTCTCTCTACGTTGAAGGTTTGCACGTTGTGTTGCACGAGCCAGCCCACAACTCGCAGGCTATGGGCTATGGGTGGATGTATGGGTGGATGTATAGGTGGGGTTGGGGGAATGTCATTATCGAGCATGCAAAATACCCTTAGGCAAGTAGCTTGCACACGATTGTGGCTTGCCAAAGACATTAATCCGTTACTCAATGGATTACATTAATAAAATTGAAACACGTAGCAGCAAAATGTAACTTTACTTCAACTGTTGGTCATCCAATCCCTAAATTACTTTTATCTTTTAATATTTTTTTCATATTTTTTATTTTTTTTTTTTTTTATTAACACTTATAATTAGGTTACCTGCAGTTTCATACAACTTGAAAGATTGGATTGTTTATATCTCAATTTATAATCGCAATATTATTTTATTGCAAATTATTTGTTTATTAACAAGAAGTCATTGATTATCTCTAATCACAGCTAGTAATATTATATATATATATATTTTTTTAAATAATTTATTTAAGTTACAAGAACACAAATTATTTTATATTAAATTAATTAAAATCATGCAAAACAAATTGCTGTTTTACTCATTATAATTAATTAATCTTACAAGGACAAATTATTTGGTTAAAATGATGTCAAATTAATGTGTAGTATGATGTAATTGATTTGATTTTTTCTTTTTCTTTCTTTTTTTCGGGAGGGGGGGAGGGGGGGTGAGGAGGAAATTGATCGATGATGAATCATTGTGGGAGGGTCCTATTGTTTGAATAATTTGAATCTTATTAAAATGGGAACGATGATAATAACGTCCTTGAATCTAAATGACCTAAAGTCGTAAATGCGTCTTGTCCCACGTGAGTAGAGACTAAGCTCGAGATAAACGATGCGAATAACGAAAGGGCAGGAAATTGAGTTCACGTGGCATTCAACTAATGGATTTCATTCTATCAACTATCGTCGAACGGTTCGTCCAATGGTAGAGAGTATAATAACGGGATAGTAGCTAGCAAACCTAATTGTGTATCAAATTGCTAGACTACGTCACGCAAATTCATCATCGGCGACCTTTTAACGAAAATTATTTGCCATTTTTTTTCTTTTTTTTTTTTTTTTTTTATTAATTAATTCCATTCTTTAAAAAGAAGCAAAAAAAATTTCAAAGTGATTTTAAACGAG
>NW_015149111.1:53636-72903 GCF_001465965.1 Polistes dominula
TTTTTTTTTTTTTTTTTTTTTTTTTTTTTTTTTTTTAAATGGTACACACCGTGTCACGTAATTTAGAAAATTATGAAAATAATATTATAGGAATATTTTTCATGCAATTTATTTGTTAAAATCAATTTTCATCATTGAGTTTCTTCATCATCTTTCAATTAAAATAATTTTTTTATATATTTCTTACGATGCAAATATTCGAATGTTTAATATATGAAAAAAATGGAGTTGTGAAATGTCAAGTTTATTAATAAATTTAAAATCAATTAATTTATTTATTAATAAAAATTTTTAAATTAAGTTTTCCTTTGATCTTTTCCAACTCAAAAAAAAAAAAAAAGAAATAGTATTGAAAATGTTTCAAACACATTGATTGATAAATTCCAATAAAAACCTCCTACTTGTTGTAAAAGTTTCATAACCAAACAATTTTTTGTTCATTTATAATATAAAAATGTATTAAAAAAAAAAAAAAAAAAAATAATTGCAGGTTAAAATTGAATGTACTTTTTTTCGTTTATAAAAAAAATAAAAAAGGAAAAAAAATGAGAGAGAGACCCCACTTTACTTTATGAAGTTTTTCGATTTTTATTTTCTTTTCTTTTGACTACTTTTCAAGGAAACCAAATTACGTTTGACTTTAAAACGATTAGAAAAAGATAAAAAAAAAAAATGAAGAAAAAAAGCTGTGATTTTTCTTTCTCTCTCTCTCTCTCTCTCTCTCTCTGTCTCTTTTTCTCTTTTTTTTTTACTTTTACTTCTTCAACGCCCATCAATCGGCTCTCTTTAATTATTCTTATCCCTTAGGAAGGGAGTGGAGTGGTGATGGTAGAGGTATAGAGCTTTGCGGCTCCATTTATCTCGAATTATTATTCGGCCCTGAACGAAAGACGAACTGGTAGAATAGTTCCTTCAAGCTATCTCGCCTCAGGATCATAATTGAATATCCTTACGAAAGGATTCTGATTGCTTTTCCAACTTTCTTGTTAGAATCCATGAAGGGGGTTCTCTTTTCCCAATCCTTTTCGTAATTCTCGAATAGTTCAAACGTTCTTCTTAGACGTTTTGATTAGTTACGAATTTGCTGTTACTTCTACTTCATCAATATATCTATGTGTTTATGGTTTGTGTGTGTGTGTGTGTGTGTGTGTGTGTATGTGTGTTGAAAGAAATCCAATAAAAAAAAAGAAATGAAAAATCCCCACTTCCATCGATAAGAAACAAAATAAGAAGAAGAAGAAAAAGAACATCGTCGCGTAAAATAAACTTTTATTTATTCTAAGGAAATTTTGACGGAAATTTTAATCAAAATTCTATCCAATTAGAAAAAAAGGAAGGATATATTTTTTATATTTTCTATATTATATTTTTTTTATATTTTGCATATTACATTTTGTATATTTTGCATATTATATTTTGTATATTTTGTATATTATTTGTATTTATATTACAAAGAAAACAAGAAAAATACTACACGAATAATGATAATATTACTCATATGTGAATATTGTACATTTCTAAAATATTAAATTGAATACAAATCGAGGGATGATGAATAATGGGGGGCGGGGGGGGGGTTGAAATATAAATACTATATATGTATGTAAATGAAATATAGAAAATTTTCTAACACAAACAATAATTATATTGTAAAGTTTGTCAATTGTATGAGGGTAGATGGAAAACAACAGGGTGATGATGATGAAAGACTTGGTTGGTATGAGTGTTCATTTCATAGTACGAGTTTGATAATCAATTATACCTGTAGAAGTACAGTTAATAAAGGTATATGTAACCAGTTTATCACCGTGGATTCTCTTGTAAAAGCATTTCCTAGTTAGTCGCTTACGAAATAGTCTAAAGCGAGCGGTGATTTCGATGCTAATTCGCGACTCGTTAATACCAACGCGAGCCACCACCACCACCACCACCCACCTCTACCCACCCACCCACTCACCACTCACTCATCCCTTGCTGCTAACTCGTGTTCGCATTTACGAAGAGCCGCTTTTGTCTCTCGTCGTTTCTAATAATTATCTAACAGCCCCCATGCTCCCCATAGCAGACGTGCACATACTATACTATAACACGTCGACGTCATTATTATTATCTACGTTCCTTTGAATTACTTTTGCAAACCTGAAAACTTACATTATAGCACGAAATGCTTGAAACATGTTTTCGACTTTGTCCGTTCTTTTTTTTTCTTCTTCTTCTTCTGTATTTAATACTACACAATTTCACGTTTTAACTAAAACTCTTCAAATATATATATATTTAAATAACAGTGAAATAGGAAACAATTAAATTAATATAAAATAGTAGTAAGGAATAAAATAATTTGTCAAATTTTAATAATGGTGTATGATGGGGTCAAGTTGTTTTGAAATATTATTTTATTTAATTGCTAAAAAAATAATTTGTAGTATTTAAGTAAATCCAATATACAAAATTAAAATAATAAAATAAAAATATAATTTTCAAATATATAATAAATAATTAAATAGAAAAAAAGGTAGAAATATATAATTGAAAAATATTAATATAATTTAATGTAACTGCAAAATAAATAATTTGTAGTATTTAAGTAAATTCAATATACAAGAATTAAAATAATAAAATAAAAATATAATTTTCAAATATATAAATAAATTAATAAAAAAAAGAAAGCAAACATAAATATTCTAAAACTTCAAAAAATGATCTAAAATTTAAATAATTTTAACAAAAAACTTTGAGATAAAAGTTTCTTTTCTTTAAAAAAGTAACCATTTTATGTAAGTTCTCGTAGATGTTGATCTAGTAAAAGAGTCATCAAAGTTTTCGTCTTACGTGAGTTGGTCAAGTAGACATCAAAGTGATCCTTTAATATATAACAGGATCCTAAATCTAATGCAATTTATCCCCATGTACTCAACTATATACGTAGAACATGTAGATATGTAAAAGTAGGGTAAATGTAATAGCAGTTTGGTGTGTCGGCATAGTCTAAGTTCATTCTTTTTAATTAAGGACCACTCCTGAAAACAGCTGTTGTCCATATTGGAACAAGTGCAATCCCCTAGCAATTCCCTAGCCCGAGAGAATGTCAATGGGATGATACTAGAAACGATTTATGTTACCTAACGAGAATCCAATTGTTCTGAAAACATTTTATTTATAATATACCCCTATATATACATACATATTTTAACTGTGACACTGTTCAACATTGATATCAATTATAAATAATTGATTCGTGTCAAGGATTGGAAAATGAATTGTTTTTTTTTTTTTTTTTCAGTAAAATTATACTCGTAAACTATCCATCAATGGTATATTTAGATTGTGTGTGTGGGAAGTTTCAATTGAAACAAATTATTATTACAAAAATTGTATCGTTAGGAAATAACCAAAATATACATGTAATGATAAAATAATTCTTTTTTTAAGAAATAATCACACTGTTTCTGTAAATAGTATGATTTATTTTTAATCAATAATCAATTGATTTTATATACATACATTCATACAATCATAATATTCAGATTTTATCTATTGCAATTTTCAAATGAAAAAATATAAACAAACTCACACACGTTTTTACACTGTGACCACAGTTCACAAAATCAAACAGTTGCTGCTGCAACGAGTACTTTTACATATTTATTTTATTTTTTTTTTTATCTTTTCTCTAATGAAATTGGTTGGACCCAATTGAGAATGATATGATGTGAATTAAAAATCAATGAAATTGAAAGAAAAGAAGGAAACAATTTCTTGTTGAATTCGAAGTGAAAGGAAACTGTAAGTAATTTTTTTGAGGTTTCTTTTTTGTTGGTTAAATCCGTGGGGGAGGAGGAGGAGGAGGAGGAGAGGGGGGGGGAGGAATTTTGTATACCTTAAGGTGATATATTGAAGAGGATGGACTGCGTGTAACCGAATAAAGCAACTCCTACCCTGTTAGCAACTGGGCTATCTACCGAATCGATCGACTAACCTGGGAAACAGAATTAGCTTTGTGTAACATTGCTTGGTAAACAGAAATTAGCATTGCCTTCCATAATTCATTAAATTTCGATCGACCTTTACCACCACCTATCCTCCTCCTCCTCCTCCTCCGGTGATTTACTCTGATGAACCTCTCATCTATTATTATCATCCACAAAAAAAAAAATACAATAAAATAAACAAGAAAAAAAAAAAGAAACACAAAAACATCATTTTCCAATTACGAATTATTGTCTTTCCTCCCCCCTCCCCTCCCCATTAACTAACCCTTAGATTGCTATGGACGCATATATACGTTTCGTATAAATTATTAACGTGGTCGTTCGACACATATAAATATTTGTTAATATTAATTTTTAATATAATTTAATATTTAATTTTATATAATATTTTATTTTAAGATTAATGTATCATATATAAATAATTATAATATTACATATATATATATATATATATTAATATTTAATTAATTAATATAACTTAATTAATTAAATTAAATTATTCAAAAATTTTAATTATTAAATTTAATAATTAATTATCAAAATTTGGTTAAATTGTAGATAAAAGTGTTCAACACTCAAAGTCATTTAACTCCACTAAACCCATAATCCTAACAGTTTTCTTTAAATTTCAACACAATTTGCCATAAACTGTACTAAACTTCGATTTAATCAAAATACGATCATAAGTATAAAATTGATTTATAAATTAAAATATACATTACATGTTTTTTTGGTCACCTTTTTTTGTTTTGTTTCATTTTAAAGCTTTTCACTTGCCATTGAAATAGGGGTAGAAGGGTGTAAAAAAGAAAGGAAGGGTAAGGAGGGGTAGTAGAATCATCTCTTCTTTCTTTTTTTATTATTTTTTATTTTTTTTTCCAAATACCAGCCGATGTTTGCATGCACTCTATCGATTTTATCTACATGACGTGATCCGTATCATCGTTTTATCGTAAACCGAAATCATTGATCCAGATTTACAATACGATTTACATCGGTTAACGATATATTCCTTTCGTTTTGTATATGTACACATATACATATACATATATGTATGTATGTATGTATGTATACGTGGTAGAGTTGAAATTTCTCGCAATTGAGTTATTTGAAATCATTTGGAAATCGATTAATTCATCCAATAGGAATATGTTTGTATATTGTTAGTTACACGCATTCATGTACAAAGCATATGCATACAGTTGAATACAGGTAAATAAAAAATTGTTTAATAAAAAAAAACGTAACGATACGAAATAATAAAAAGAATGCAAAAGGGGAGGGGGGGGGGAATATAAAGAAGGGGAAAAAAAAGAAATGGAACAAATGGATGAGATGAAAATATAAATGGAAATTAAAGGAAACAAGGGAGTAGTGATATCATCCTCCTCCCGTGTGATTTAAATGTCGATTGATTAAAAGTAATAATATCGGATGAAATACCTATCGTAAAATCTGACATGTAACATATATATATATATTATGTTCCCTATACGTTCAGAGTAAAAATATCCCAGGGGAAAAATAAATGGTCGACAGTGCTTAATTAACAGTTTCCCCAGTGTCGTTTTTGTAATGTTGGTACTTGAAATTCACGAGAACACTTTACTACTCTCTCGATCTTTATGCTACTCAAACTTGTATGCAAATTTTTTATCTTTTTCTTTTTTTTTTTTTCTTTTTTTCTTCTTATTTTTAATATAAGAAATGAAAATCATTTCTATTTCTTTGGGGGGGTTTTTTTTTTTTTTTTTTTAAATGAAACATAGCACGAAATAAAGGTAAGATTTTTCTGTTCAAATTTAAAAGGTGTTTCCACAATTCTCATTTGAAATAATCCTCCTTACTTCTTAATGTTACTCTATTTCTAGAGTTTCCAATTATTTTTTTTTTATTATTTTTTTTTTCTAAATTTTCTCTAGGAGTGTTCGGTGCATTATATAATTGAAAATCAATTTGTCGTATTCTTGTTTGTTAAGAAAATAAGATTTTGTATTAATTTTATTGAATTAACAAAGTATGATTTAAGTGTCTTTTAATTATGGTTAACACAAATTTAATACAAACTATTTGAACCTCTTACGATTTATAAATTTCATTTGAAAATTAATATAATATAAAATTTATTCACAATTTTATTAAATAAAAACAAATACCTATGCTTATATGAACATCATTGCACAGATGAATAATAATTGTTTCATTGTCGTATTATAAAAAATAAAAGAACTGTTTTTTTCAATATTGCTTTTTATAAGAGGATCTTTCAAATGTATCTATACATTTATATATATATATATAGAAAGTATTTTTATTAAATAGAAGATTATCGGTGGTGTGGAGTATGAAAATATGGATTTTGTATGGTCGATAACGTTCGTAGAATGTTAAATATATTAAATATTTAGAAGGAAAAAATGGGGAGAGAAAGAAAATGGGGGAAATATGGTGGAGTACAGTTAAAATGGGTGTACAAGTGTGTACACGTGCAAATATATATAATAAACTCACATATATACATCCACAGGAAGAAAAAGAGAGTCACATACAAACAGGAAGAAAGAGAGAATCACACATAAGCATTGAGAGAGAATGAGAAAGTCACAAATAAACATTGAGAGAGAAAGAGAGAGCCACACATAAACATTGAGAGAGACAGAGAATCACACACGCACAGGGAGAGAAAAACACTGACGCACACATACAGACAGACATATTCATATACATATTCACGTACGCACAGCCAGACAGATAGACATATTCATATACACATTCACGTACACACAGCCAGACAGACATATTCATATACATATTCGAGTAGACACATACACAGCAAACAGACGTGTTTATATACATATTCGAGTACACACATACACAGCAGGACAGACGTGATTATATACATATTTACGTATACATAGTCAGACAGACATATTCGTRTACATACATATAGATAGATAGGAAGGCAGACGTGTTTATGTACATATTCAGGTATCAGACACATATATAGAGATATGTAAGTAAAAAGCTCGATTTCCTTGTTTAGAGTAGTTAGATAGGAAAGAGCGTTATTAAGATTACGGTTTGCTTGCATGAATAACGACATCCTCTTTACTTCCAGTCCACTCCCTTCTCCGCTTTCTGATAAATCACCTCCTCCGCTAATTACTCGGGAGTTTCTCTCTACGTACCCCTCACATAGTAAGCGGCATTTCGCTTATGCGCATTTCACGTCCCAGTTACTACTGAGAGAAGAGGTTGGTTGGTTGGTTGGTTGGTTGGTAGGAAAGGGTGCCTTAAGAGGGTACGACCAACCAAAGGGTTGTTGCTTGCATAATTGTGAAAGGGCTCGAAAAAGACAAGGAAAAATAATGATCTCCTTCTGACTTAAGTGAAAGAAAAAAAAAACAGAAAAAAAGAACATTTTTTTTTTCTTTTCAAGATTTTTCTTTTTGTTTTTTTTTTCTTCTTTTGATTTTTAAAACGTAAACTCGACGAGCTATTAAATTTAATTAATAAATTCCTGTTTTTTTATTATTTTTTTTATTTTTTTTTTTTTTTTATGAAATGCGAGACAATGATCGTGTGGTTTGAATTTTTTCAATTACGTTTAAATTATTAGAAATATTTTTTTTCTTTTTTTGGAGGGAGGAGGCAGAGTTGGTTGGTTTTCTTTTGGCAATTATACTAAATTAAACTTCGGTAGACTTCGTTTTATTATTATGATTATTCGTTATGTAAAAGGAAGAAGAAGAAGAAGAAGAGGAAGAAGAAAGAAAAAGAAAAAATAGTATCGGTAATTACGATAATATTAGCCAAACGTATATCGATAATTGCAATGGGTGTATAGTAAAATTCTTGCAGAAAAATAAAATATAAAAAAATTAAAAAAAAAAAAAAGAACAAAACGAAGCGGTTGGCTTGCTGTGTATCTTCGCAAAAAAAAAAAAAAAAAAAATGTACGCAAACGCTCGTTGCACACTGCTAGTAGTAAATCCATACCAACCCCGTTCGTTCGTTCGTTACTTGTTTTCCAATAATTATTTTTCCTATTCTGATTTGTTCGTTTCGTTTATAAAAAAAAGTTAACACGAAAAAGAAAGAAGAGAAAGAGAACAAGAAAAAGAGAGAGAAAGACAGAGAGAGAGAAAGAATTAGAGAGATAAAACATTTCAAATAAACGTATCANTTTTTTTTTTTTTTTTTTTTTTAACAAAATCAAAAAGAAACAAAATAAAAACCATTAAAAGTCTAGAAACAAAATGAAGAGAAGAAAAACATTGTAGATAAAAATCATTTACTAATTATCCATTTACTTTGTTTAATTATTGATTATCTTTCTTGTATCTTCGTTGTTTAATTTGTTAACTTAATCAGATTGAAAATATTATTTGACAACGAGATAACTGGAGATGTTTTTATTCTCTTTCGCAAATAGTTGAAAAAAAAATTTAAAAAAGAAAAACAGGTGACTGGAAGGTGGGTAAGGAACTCAATGACATTCGTTAGCCTTTTCCTACCACATGTGTGTTCATGTGTGTATACATGCATGTATATATATATATGTATAGTACGTATATTTGTTTATATTTTATTATTATTATTATTATTATTTTTATTTTCAACTCTCAGTTACTTCTTGTTCCACATTCCCACGTAACGTGAGGCCGGCCACTTTATCCGTCATCATTCTCGCTCTCTCTCTCTCTCTCTCTCTCTCTCTTTTGGATTCTAACACAAATTCGTGCGCACGTTTTTCAATCCTAAAGCTGGCGCACTAAGCCCCCGAGAAAAAAGCAATTTGCACCTCGGCTAAAGCCATATAAATCTTGGATAACAGAGATTATACGTAATTAAAGCTCATGAACTTTACCATGCGAGACATAACATACGAGTCACGTTATTACCGGCCACGCGTTCGTTGCTTGCTTGCTTGCTTGCACTTTAAACTTTAAACTTTTAAGCCGAAAATTGCTATTTTTTAGAAAATAAAAAACACAAAGTTTATCATATATTTATTTTACCTATCAATTTTTATTTATTTGAAAGAAAAAAGACAAAGAGAAATAAATTGTTAGTTAAATCGAACCCTAAGTTTCTAATTAATCTTCAATATTGTTTGATATATTTTTATTATTTATTTTTATTTTGACAAATATTAATAATAATAAATTAGTACTTTTTATGTAGATTGAGAAACCCTAATTTCCAATTAATCTTCAATATTGTGTTTTATATATTTTTTTAATTTATTTTTATTAAATGTTTACTTTGACGAATATTAATAATTAATAGTTTTCATTTTAGGTGAGATTTGTAACAAAAAATATTGTACCTTTTTAAAATGATACTTTAGGGGGTTTCATTTTTCAAATAATTTCTTATTTCTTTCACGTTCACAATGTTTACAAAAAAAAAATAGAAAAGGAAGATAAAGAGACAGAAATACAAAATAGAAAAGAAGAAAAAAGGAAATAGAGACGATAACGTAGATGACTGGGTACTACTAACAACACAACGTTGAATGAAAGAAAAAGAAATGTAACAAAGTGGAAATGCCGTTGCAATGAGAAAAACACACTCGAGTAAGTCTATCGATCACACATCGTCCATGTGAAAAAGCTTTACCGAACAACTACAAATTCACCTGTTCATTCAACCTTTCCATACATGTATATACATACATATATATATATTTCTATCTCTTTCTTTCTTTCTTAAAACTACCATAACGACGAATCTCATCAAGGTAACACGTATCCAATGGAAATATGGTTGAGGGTGGTATATTTCAACGATGTATTACAGAAATCCAAACGTGAAATTATTTTCTATCTTTGATTTACAATCCCAGAGAGAGATAACATTTAACCTTTTTCATTCATAGGTTTTTTTTTTCTTTTTTTTTTTAATTTCAATTAAAAAACTGATTCTTAGATATATTTGAGATTTGATATATGGTTTACTCTTGATGATTTTTATCTCAAAGTACAACTAAATATAGTGCGAATAAAGGTATTAATTTTTTTTTATCAAAGTTATTTAGTTGATTTTTCATTTAATTTATATATTTAACAAAATATGGCAAAATTTCCTTTTTTTAAAACTATAATTAATGACATTGCAATAAAGAATTTAGATTTCTGATGATAAAAAAAAAAGAAAAAAAGAAAAAAAAACATAGGTATAAAAAGAATAGATCTTTGATATTATTCAATGAAGTGTAGGTATTTTTTTTCGAGTCAGTAGGTTTCAATTATAGAATATTAAAGTAGATATAGGAAGTTTAGTTATTCTCTTAATAAAGAGAAAGGGGAAAGAGAGTTAGCAGTATGCTTCTATATCATTCCTTTGTCGATATAATTAATTACATCAAGTAAACGTACCGTGATTACTTTGTTTCAGAGTAATTTGCTCGATCATAGAATATGTTCCTTGAAATACAATGATAATACGCGTATTCGATAATATACACATATGTATCTCACGTATACGTATATCCCCACATATATATACATGTACATAGATTACCTAAAGGAAAACAAGAAGAGAATGATGTCATCCTGATAAGCAGATGTAAGCGCGCATGTTCAAAAACGTTGTTGACCCTATGAAAGCGGAGGTAACCAATTAAAGCTCGAGAGCATCGTAACGTTAGTTACTCCAGCTAGTTTAAGTATTATAGATCACTATCTCTCAACTATACACGTTCCTCAATTTTATTTTTAAATATTATATATTTATATATATATATAATATATTTAATAATTATTATAATAGATATATATATTACTAATACTTTACTAATTACTAGTACTTAGTAGTACTATTATTACTAGTACTAGTACTTAGTTTTTAATAAGGATAATATAGATTTATCTAAGAGTTTTAAATTTATATAATTTAGTATAAATATACAGGGTGATCGGTAATTGGGGCTACAAGCGAACAAAAAAACGAAAGAAGCCGGATAATTATTTTACATAAAAAAAAATAAATTAAATAAATATATGATAGGTTAATCTATACACAGGTTCTTTATCTAGTGTCAACTATAAATGATAATTTTCGTGTGGAAAATAACGTTGAAAATTTAAACAAAGTTACAAAAGTTCTTTACTAACGCAGAATATTCATAAAGTTCGCTTTAACGGTACAACACCCCATTGTGAAACCAACAACAAGTACAATTTTCTTCTTTCATCTTCTTCTTACTACAACTTTCTCTCTTTCTCTCTCTTTCTCTCTTCTCATTTTCATTTACATTTTCTTCATTTATTTAAATTATTTTTATTTTAAATTGTTAATACATTTTAAACATTGTACCTGTTAATTTCATGTATACTTTTAGTTAGTTCAAATTTTGCAAAACTTCGTCTCGTTCATTTGTATTTTTATATTTTTATTATTATTTTATTTATTTATTTATTCGAACGATTTGTCGTACATTTAATATTTTATTCTTTATCATTCATTTTATATATATACATATATATTTTAATTTTTAATATTTTCTACGTTCATTTAAATAAAGTAAATAATAAAATATAAATCAGAGTGTAAACGTTCGTTTAAAGTAGGATTTATTTTATCATTTATTTTCTTCTTTTATTTTATTTTATTTTATTTTTTTTTTATTCATACACATTTAATTATTTATTTATATATCACACTTTTTACTCTTTGATTATATTTAATTAATATTTATCAGTATCGCGTTTAATTATCACGTTTAATTATAATATATATCTTTAATCTTGACTTTTTCGTTCACACGCAATACTTGTTGCGATAAATTGTTGTTGCTATTGTTAGATTTGTGTTCTATCCATCTTTTCTCTCTTTCTCTCTCTCTCTCTCTCTCTCTCTCTCATGGTTTGATATTTTTACGTATATCCAAGTGTCCACACGTAGTAGTAAACCTGGCTTTTCATAACAACAGAAGGTTAGTATCATCGTAACGTACGTTGACGTTGTGTGCCGACATTCGTCACTCGAATAACTCACCCGGATAAAAAACTGCTGCTATTCCTGTTACTAAATCCCAAAACATCATGCTATCATGCACTGAACAAACGGGAATGATATGATAAGAGAGACAGAGACAAAAAGACAAAAATATGCCAACTATTGTACAAAAAGAGAAAAAAAAAAACACACAAAAATCTCTACAACTTCATCGTAATTAAACATCATTAAACATTTTAATAATATTACACAATTTTGAATGATTTTAATTGTTTTGTTAATTGGTAATTCAAATTTTCTGATCAGACAAATTATTTTTTCTAATTTCACAACTATCAGATATTTCAGCATTCACTTAAACACACACACACACACACACATATATATACTTAGATGATTTATTCTTAATTTAATTGTAATTCTTTTTCTTTTTTTTTTTTTTATTATTAATTTTATTCTTTAGAACCAATTTATTGGTTACTCGTTTTAGACACGTGACATTTTGTTAGGTATAAATTATATTGAATTTAATTTCAAATGTTGTTATTGTAATCTTGTTATACGATATTATGTTTTTATTTGTTATTTGTTATATCTATAATAATACGTTTCGATATAAAATATCTACAAGAAGGTTTTTTTGCATCTCGAGCTGAGGAATAAAAAAAAAAAAGAAAAAATAAAAGAAAAAAAAAAAATGATTTATCGAGCTTCATAACCGAGTCCGATAATCACGTAACCGAGCGTGCATCGTTTCTCGTTGCTGGAAAAACGCGTCAACATCAGGGCTAATGTTGCTCGTAAACAACCAACCAGTTCATATCATCAAATTCATGTTTGCCGCGTATCTTTTTAAAAACGACCTTATTAATTCATTATTTAATATATCATATATATCATAGAAACCTAAAAAAAAAAACATAAAACAAATGATTGCAAAAGGTGTAAGTGTAAGTTCCGGAATTTTTCATCATTTGAATATTAAACAGAAATCCATTTAAATCAAATATAAAGTGTATGTACACATAAAAGTGTACTCGTATACTTATTTATTGAATTTATTGAAATGGTATTGGTATAGGTGATGGATGGTATAGGTTCATATAATTCCAGTATTAATTTATTTAAATATTTCTTTATTTGCTACTAGATAAATCTTCTAAGATTATTTAGCAAAAGTATTGACAGAAAAGAAGAAGCTTTTTGTATCAAACGTTTAGCTTTAAAGTTCGAGTTAGTATAGATATGATAGTACACTTGTGTTATAAAGCTTGTTTCTATCTCTATCTCTATCTCTCTCTCTACCTTTCTCTATTTTTCTATTTCTTTCTTTGTCAGACTGGTGTAACATCAGTGAAAGCGCGTTGAACAATACTATCCTAACTCCGTAGGTACCGGGGACAGCAGACGGTAGCTTCTTTAAAATTAATTTCAAACGATGTGGATCTCTACACAGTTTTCTTACAACCATATTCTACTATCCACCCCACCGCCCCCCCCCTCTAACACAACCCTCTTACTAAGCCTCCACACCCCCCTGTGTCATTTGTCGTGTCGTACGAGGAGTGTACCAACGGGTCATTCAAATGTCACGACGTATTCGTTCCGAGCAATATAAATGCTTGTCATATCGATCTTTGTTGCTTATGTTATACGAACATTTGAGTTTGTTCATTCTCTATTTCTCTTCTAGTTTTTTTTTCTTTTTTTTTTTTTTTTTTTTTTTTTTTTTTTTTAATACGCACAAGAGAAACAAGGACAACGAGAGTTAAGCTCGTAGATACGAGAAAGATTGAAATTTTTATTGGTATTATTCTTTGTGACATTCGTTTTTTAATTCACTTAATTCACACACAAACACACACACAGTATGGTTTAATTTTATCATTTATATAATATAAAATAAAATAAAAATAAAAATATATAATATAATATTTATTTATATTTATATGTTATTTTTATATAATTAAAATTTATATTATCTTCTTTAATATATTACGTGTCACGTTTGTCCGCAATGGACTCCTAAATTACTGAATCGATTTTAATCAAATTTTGCACACTGTTATGCAGTTTCATTCAACTTGAAAGATAGGATAGTTTATATCTCAATTTATTGCGAATTATTTGTTTATTAACAAAGAGTCATTGATTATCTCTGTTAGTTCGATAAGATTCTAACAGATGTTTAACATTATATTATTATATAAATTATTTAAAAATGTGTTGTTAATCAAAGATTAATTTTAATTTATTCTTATTCGTACTTATTCAWAGATTATTATTATTATTTTGTTTTAAATTAAGATTTACATACCTGTGTGAAAAAGTAATAGTAGACCTTCATTCCACGATCAGCAAACAATTGTGCAAAATGTATCGATGGACATATGAAGAAATAATCACCAACAACGTCTGCTACCATCCTCTGATTGACATAACCATCCTTCACCTTTTCCCAATCTGTGTACTGTAATTAAAACAGAAAAAAAAAGAAACAATTACCATATTAAACACTTGAATATATTTTCATTTATTCATTTATTAAAA
Organism: Polistes dominula; assembly: GCF_001465965.1. Next base: position 68,144 of record NW_015149111.1, read on the forward strand.
GTTCATTGTACTTTTAATGCGAACAAACACGTGGTTGATTTGGTTTATCCATTTGAGACATTTTAGAAGAGTTAACAAGAAAATCATTGGACTAATTAACGATGAGTTGATTAATTAAAGAATTTTATTGAACAATTAGTGAAAAATTGAATGGTTTAATTCAAAACCAAAAAGAAAAAGGATCAATTATATTAGAAATTATCCTTATTCGAATTGTCTTTGTGTATACAATAAAGTGTCAAAGGAAACGTGCAACGAAAGCCACACACACACTCAAGTATTCTATTTTCTCTCTCTTTTAACATCGTTAACTATTCAATCGAAAATAATTATTAATTAACACTAGATAGATTATACAAAAGCACGTAGAATAAATAATACAATTCTTCTTTAATGGCAACGTGACCAATTTATTATTTATTTGCCAGAATAATAAAAGTTCTTTTAATATAATTATGGATTATTAGCAAACAGCAGCAGCAGCATGCTTTTTCTAACAAAATGTGAAAACAAGTAATAAATGTTGGAGTTACGTTGCTTCGTGGATTATACTTTTTAATCATCCTTGTTTTATTTTATATTTTACATATAAATATATGAGTGTGTTTGTATAATATGTAGATAGGTATTTACTTGATATCCAGCAAAACTTTTCCATCCAACAGGAAGTGTATGATAAAACGAATGCATGGTTTCAATGGATGATGGGTTTAGAAAACTGTGAAAACTTGTGTGTACCTACATTAATCAGAAACAGAACTTGGCAAGGATTCAAGAACAAATCTTTTACTTGAATGATCCTTTTATCGAAAAGTAGTGTAGTCCTTGGTAAATCATTTGAAATTTATTTTATTTTGTCGAAGTATCTTTTTTAATTTAGGAATTTTTTTATTTATTATATATTAGTTATTTAATTATTTAAATATAATAGTTATTATATATGAATTATTTACAATGAAATAAAAATACAACATATATTTTTTGCATATGAAATTATTAAAAATTGAGTTAAAAGTTGAGTAGTTTTAATTAATTTAGTAGTAATCAATGTCAATGTTAAATCATTGTATTTCATTTCAAATGATAGTTCATGATCCTTCTCTTGATCTCTCTCACTCTCTTTTGAAGACAGATAGCAAGTAGAGAAAATAATGGGGAAACCTGAGAGAGAGAGAGAGAGAGAGACAGAGAGAGAAACCTAGGTGAAGAGTAAAGGTCCGTGAGCCACTTCAAAGCTGTTTCGAGATAATGTTACGTTTCTGTTTAACGTGCGTCCTGTGTACGTCGAGACGTTTTGAGGTAAGGCTCGTAAGTACCTTGTGGCTGAGATGGAAAGGGGGAAACAAACTCGAAATTAAGCGGTTTCGTCTTGAATGCTATACCAGTATTTCCCGAAACTCATTGTTTGTGTGTATGTGTGTGTCTACGAACAGTAGCAAACCCATATCATTGAAACCTACAGATCCTTTTACAAAGGTTATATCACATACGGACACCTTGGATTTATGGCTAATGTTTAATTGTACTCAAGACACCAATTATTATTTTCTAACTAACTTATCATACTAACAACAATAACAACAACAGATTAACTAACAACTGATCTCAAGATTAAACCACGAGAAATCTTCATTGTAAATGAAATTGTTTGAAATAATCTTGTCCTTGACCTAGTCAACGTAAATCGTATTCGTATAATTCGACGAATATTTCTACAGTCGTCCAAGTTATTCTCGACTTTTAGTGAAATATCTTCCATTTCTCCTTGAAAATAATTAATGACTTTAAGAAGAAAGTCGAAATTTCTATGTGGCAGGGTAAAACTTACATTCGAAGAATAAGCTTTCAAACAAACCAAATGGTTTGGTACGTAACCATTTAGTATATGCACAGATGTATAAGTAGAATATATAGTGTGTCTCAAGAGTTACCAATTCTAATGTAACAAAATGTCTCATAACTATCTATCAGATAATTAATTTCTTAGTTTTTTTTTTTTTTAAGTAGCTAAAACGATGTGGTAAAACATTGTGAAAAATGTTTAAAATAAAAAAATACATAAATAAATTAGCAATCATAAATTAAACAAAATTATAACAAATATTATATCAAATATATTAAGTAATCTTAATTTACTAATAAGATATATATTTTAATTATATTTTAAATAAAATTATTATAATACAAATATTTATTATATTTATTTATAATAATAACTACCACCTGTTTTAGATATTTCTATGCACACACTGTTAATCTAATAACAATATTAGTTCTATAATTTATTGCAAAACATTTAACAAAAAATATATAAACTATCCTATCTTTGAAGTTGAATGAAACTGCATACAGTGTACAAAATTTGATGAAAATCGGTTCAGTAGTTTAGAAGTCAATTGCGAACAAACAACGTGACACCTAATTTATATATATATTAAGATAAGAAGATAAGATTAAACAAGTATCAAAAGAAACCACACACACACACACACAAATTATGAAAATATTTTTAACAAAAAAAAAAAAAACCATCAATATACCTCATAGATAAAGTTAAATATGAAGTATTTAAGTAACCCGTAAACCCATGGTGAATGAATTGATCTAAATCGAGTATTTAATCATGTCACGAGTAATGGTTAACTAAAGACGATTAATTTCACTTTCGCAACAGAGAGAGAACAGTATAATAATACAGGATGGGTAATTTTCGTACGGGGGTTAAAACCACTCGAAGGTGCCGTAAGCCATGGTTTAAAGTCAAGCATGTGGTGGTTTAGCTTATCGACTAAACTCACTGTACGAAAGCATCATTCTTTACAGCTTTAGCTTCATTTTCAGTGAACACCACTTGATCGAGAGATAAACCTAGCTAGCTTTAATCTTGACATCATCCAACCCCTTTTCCTGACACTCTTACCCCTCCCCCTTGCATGCTCTTCATCAACCCTCTACTAACACCTGTATACACGTGCACGCATATTTCTAATTCCAATTTCATGGAAAAACTTGCTAATTTCACAGGGGTTTTTTTTTTTATTTCCTTTCATCAGATTTTTCATGTAATTTAACTTTAGATAGCTTATCGATCGATTAATAATAAAAAAAAAAAAATTAAAAATATGAGGATGGAATGGTTTGACAAAGTAAAAAAGAAAGATTTTGATTCTTTGATTTTTTTTTTTTTTTCTTTTAGAAAATAAAACGAGTAAGACGTTTGAAGAAGAAGGGTAGAAGGACTTTTTCTAAAGTTTTACCTACTTTACCGTGTCTTAACGTGAAAGATTCTCTTCGAAGCTCTCACACCTGCCTTCTTTCTTTTTTTCTTTCCACCTGTAGCAATTAAACTGACTTTCGAACCATGATTTATATAGTTTTTAAATATCAGAAGGATTTTCTCGCAAATAAAAGTCGAAAAATCTTATTGGAACTTTATTATAGTTACCTTATCAGTAGAAATGTAATACTTGATTTCCAATAACCATTGGCTAACATGTAAATAGGATTTACGAATGTCTATTTTCCTTTCTTCGATTTTCTACTGTGAACATTTTGGTCGCCATCGTATTTCGTAAGAAAATTGTATATTCGCATATGTTATGGGATTTGAAAGATGATTCCAGTTGAATATATAACATCTTATTATATTATGTAAAATTTAAATAATATTAAAGAAAAATATTTGCAATATTAATTATAAAATTTGTTTAATAGACATTTAAAGAAAAATAGAACAAAAATTATTTGATTCAATGTTTTTTATTTATGTAAATAAAAAATTATTTCTTCTTATCTAAAAACGAGTGCAAAATTATATTGATGATGATAATAATAATAATTTGTATAATTTTGTTTCTTTTTTTTTTTGTAAATATTTGATAGAAATTATTTCAATTATTTATATCGTAATTATTAATATGATTTTTATTTGCATATAAAAAAAAAAACAAGTATTTTATAATTCATCGTTGTGTTATATTGTGTGGTAGAGAATTTAGGAAAGATTTGTCATAAAATGTTTGAAGGAAATGTTAGGTTTGCTAGCATCTGGTCATACATATGGAAAGATATTTGGAAAGAATAGAGAGAGAGAGAGAGAGAGAGAGAGAGAGAGAGAAGGTTTAAGATATAATAATAGTGAGATGTAGACAGAAAGAGAGAGAAATCTAAAAGCACGACAGATTTACATATATTCCTAGAATTTATTCCACATAGTTTGCCACACAGAGAAAATACTACTACTATCTCTACTTTAGATTGCTATTTCCTATCCTATCTATTTCTCATATATTTGTGTTTATGTATTTTACCACTTATTCTTTCATATAACTTATTTCCCCCCTCAAAAAAAAGAAAAGAAATAAATACATATATCTATCCATATTTCTGTCAAACTTTCTATGCCATAGGAGACAAAATTGTGTGTAATCCAACATACATACAGGGTGGCCTCAATTTAAATATAATACGATCATTTGATGGTTCTATTCCATCGATTTACAAAATATAATATTTCTAATAAAAATTGTTATTATTTTTAAGTGAAAAATTTAATTAATATATATTACTAACTCTATTTTATCAAAATAAATAATATAACAATATTATTTCTAAATACAAATTTATATTTTTAAATAGAAATAAATATAATATCTATTTTTTTTTTTTTTTTTTTCATAGATATTTCATGGTAATTATCACAATGCAAAATGTAACTGCATTGATTATAACAAACTTTATTATTATTATATTATTAAATT
>NW_015149111.1:73008-84193 GCF_001465965.1 Polistes dominula
AAAAAAAAAAAAAAAAAGAAAAAAGCATTGAAATTATGCATACAGTTAAAGAACACGATCTAATTGTAAGAAAAAAAAAACGTAATTCGATCGTTTGTAAAGTATAATTACAATGTTACAAAAGTTCTTCTCTTTCCACTAGAGACTCGTAAAAATGAATATCAAACTTCATGCATATCCATCCTCTTCTACGTTCTATCGAAATTTCACAGAACATTATTATCGATTTGAATATTATTATCATGCGGAAACTTCCTTATCCCCTATCTCATTCTCTTCCCTCTCTCTCTCTCTCTCTCTCTTTTTCTCAATACCTCTCTATCATACTCATTTTCCCTTTGTTTTTCTTTTTTCTCTCTCAAAGATCGTTAAAATTAACGATGTTTACAGAACACATCCACCCCCCCCCACCCATCCCTCCCCTGATCGATCCCCCCATCTTTGATCGATCAATATATCACGTGACGCGATTAATTTTCTTCCTTTATCAATCACATACATATATACATACCATTTCCAATTTAATTCGGCACCTTAATAAAGTTTGACCAATAACAATTTAATTTCACCCATAAAAAATGCCACCTTTTCCCCTTCCGTTTCTTCCTCTCTCTCTCTCTCTCTCTCTCTTTCTCTTTCACTTTCATTCTATTTCATTTTGTATTCTTTGATCTCTTTCTTTTTCTATTTCTTTCACTTTGTATTGTGTTCTCTCTCTCTCTTTCTTACTGTCTTTTACTTTATATTGTTTTCTCTCTCGTTTTTATTTATTTTTAATCTGTCATTTAAATAATGGTTAAAGTAAGGAATAACACGAATGAAGAAAATTGAATTTACATAGGGGTGGGTATCGTTAATCAAGTGAGAGCCATTTCCATGCATCTCCTACTGTGTTATCTTGAATCCGTTATCACCATTATCCGTCTTATCTATCAATTTGCCTAGAAACAGTTCGAAGACACCTTGATCGCCGTTGAATTAATTACTCGATTAATTACCACCGATAAATCATCGAAAATTTCCACTTACATTATTAGAAATGTATGTTTATGTGTACATGTGACAATATTATATAATTAACTATGATAATAATTTATTTCTAAATATTTATTTTCCTTTTATATATATATATATATATCATTTAAATTCTACGCTATCTGAATTTTATGTGCACAAATACAAAAATAATCTTTATATGTGTATCTTATTTAGTGTATATGTGTGTTTATATAGAAGATTGCTAAAGATAGTTCGTTCTACTTTACGTTGAATTTAGGACAAGAAATAAAAGAAAGAAAGAGTAAGAAGAGGAAGAAGAAGAAGAAGAAATTGCATGGAAAATTCTATGCTTTGGAAAAGAAAATGGCGATACACGAGAAAAGATAAAGCCCAAGTCTACCTTTTTATCAGTTGATAAGGAATAGCATTAATAAGACTTTTTTTTTTTCAAAAGGAAGCTTTTTAACTTTACTGCATCAACTCTCTTCTTCCTTCTATTTATTTCTATCTCTTTCTTTTAGTAGGAGTTGAAAAGAAATCGAATATGTGCATTGATTGAGTCCTTATTCTTTACTATTCGTTTGGAGAGTCTTCTTTAAAATATATTCGCAAGAAGTGGTCTATTTATTTGAAATTCTTTTCTAATACGATTGTACGAAAAGAAGAATTTTGGGTAAATTTTTTTACTACGATAATTTGTTATCAATAATAATAATAATAATAATAATAATAATAATAATAATAATCATATCTTATCGTTGAGTATTAATTTAAGAAAAAAAAGAAATATAATAAGAAGAAAAGCAGCTAGTATTTTATGATATATAAAATTAATAATTATATTAATAATATAATAATATAATATTACAATTATAATATTTTCTAATATATAAAATACTAGTGCTTTTATAAATAGTATTATATATAAAATATATAATATTATTATTTATTTTATTATTGTTTAATAATAATATATAATAATATATCATAGTATATAGCATTTTATATTTCTTTTATTATTTAGAAAAATACCAAAATGATTGAAAAATTTTTAAAAAGGAAAACTCAAATTATTCAGTTGAAAAATCTTCTTTCAATTGCGAATATAAAATTGTCCTTTTTTTTTATCTGACGTTTAAATAAAAAAAAAAAAAAAAAGAAAAACCATGATTGCAGAAGTAAGAAAAAAGAAACAGGATGTATATAAGAATAGAAAAGAAGGAAGGTATTATTAAACGGAACCTTTTTCATTGTATTGTTTCAAACCTTCGTGAGATTCGTCCATTATTCGCAGAGGACGTTCCGCAATTTAGTTCTGAGGAACCTGTTTCTTTATCCTTTTCCTCTTACAAAAAATACTTAAATTAAAATAAAAAAAAAAAAATAATAATAAAAAGAAAAACATTAAGGAAATAGTTTTCTCGCGTTCGTAACATACCCATAGAAAATATCCTGTTACCTTCCAAGGACAAAGATCTCGAATTTATGATAAGACTGCAATCTCACGAACAAAAAAAAACTTTATGAAAACAATAGCAATGCACTTTTTTTGTTTTTCAATTATTCTTCAATTAAAATAATAATTTATTTATTTATTTAATGCATAAGTAAGACTTTACAAAACACATATTTACAACATTCACATACACATTTTACATAATATGTGTGTTAACACACATTTTTATAAGCATAAACGACACGTGAAAGCTTCTCGGTCAGAAAGTATGATAAATCGATGATATATAATTTTTTATATCCTTATCTCTCTCTCTCTCTCTCTCTCTCTCTCTCTCTCTCTTTTTTCTCAGATGCTGATCTTCCTTAAAGCAGAAGATTCTTTATTAAACTATGTGATGTACGATATATACGGTGTTAACGTGTTAGACGAGATGTCGAGTATAATATATGTATATTCTTACAATGGATGTTATCTCTAAAGAAGGAAGGTCATCTTTTTATTTTATCTTTTTATCTCTATTGATCCAAAGGATGACCCTTATCAAAAAATTGCATAAAACCATTTACATATATATATATACATTAAATGAATGCACATATGTGTTAGGTATATTCAACATATGCATAAAGTGAATATACATTTACATAGACTTTTCTTATCATAGAAAATTTTTATCAATTTTTTTTTTTTTTTTTTTTAACAAACACAATGAATTGAGATGAAAGAAGACACCAAAAAGAAGAAGAAGAAAAAAAAATAGAAAGAAAAATGGATGAGAAAGAATTTGTTAGCGTGTCTGATCTGTTGGGTTGGAAGGTCAGATTGGTGAACCATAAATGATGGTACTTTAACCCGCTGGTCAACGCAGTGAAATGGAAAAGGTAATGAACGTATGAAATAGAAAGAGAGAGAGAGAGAGAGAGAGAGAGAGAAAGAGAGAGAAGATAGCTATTGGTTTTATTCAAGCTTTCAAGATACTTGGCAGTGATGAATCGTTCATTCTAATCCTTGGATAATCTACCACAGCTGATCTCTACCTGCATTCGAAATAGACCATGTACAATCCTCCTTTCTTATATTTTTTTTTTTTTTTTTTTTAAGTTAAGTTAAATCCTTCTTTCATCCATAGTACGTTGAATTGCATCACTGATTATTAATCGTTTCCTTTTTATCTCATATACGTATATTATACTAATTATATATTTATGATATCTATGATTAAAGTAAAGTTTATTATATTAATTATGTACATATATATATACTATACAATTATAATATATTAATATTAATTTTATTACAATTATTATTATACAATATATATGCAATTAAAATTAAAATATATTAAATATATTAAAATTATATAAAATATATTAAAATATATACAAATTAATATATATATATATATTATAATTTTATATAATACCATAAAATTATTATAAAAGAAAATAGAGTGTGTAAATTCCAATTACAAATAAGGATATAACTTGTTAAATAAATATTAGTTCAATGTCTATCTAATTTCACTCATCTCTCTCTCTTCATCTATCTTTCATTTCATTTGTACCTAATATTTATATATACATATAAACTGTACATATATATATATATATATAATCATGATGGATTCTCAAAGTAATCAAAACGTATGCCACTTTAGTAAATGAGATTGCACAGAAGAGATTCTCTATCTCGTTTACTATATATATATATTTTTTTTTTTTTTTTACTTTTGACTTACACAACTCTCTTTGATTTTTATTTCTTATCTTCATTTATTTATTTATTTTTCATTTTTTTCTTTTACTTATCCTTAGCTTTTTTTCCCTTCATCCATGAAATTAAAAGGGAACAAAATGAGAGAAAGAAAAAAGATGAATGAAAGAAAAAAAATAAGAAGGAATTTTCTCTACAGATGACACGAAACCCAACCTCTCTCTTTCTCTCTCTCTCTCTCTCTCTCTCTCTCTCTCTCTCTCTCTCTTCATCTCTCTCTCCTACCTGATAAAAAGTGAGAACTCTGAAAATTGATTTCCAAGCAGGTGGTCGTATTTACATAAGAACCAGAGAGGAGTAGTCGTGGAACTTCGCACCAAACGGAAGTCAACTTGCAAAGGGTGCTCTCATTCCTTTAACAACCCTCTCTTACACTACTCCCATCCTTTTTCTACTCTTTTACCAACCCCTTTGACGTACATAGAATCCAATGGTAGTACCATCGTATCTGTAGAACATCTATTCGTGTAGATAATCATTTACCTATACCGTTTTTTTTCTTTTACGTATTTTCAAGATGAAATGCTAGAACTTCTTTCACTTTCATGTATCACACGATTTAACTTCTATCATTTTATGGAATTTTTGATGATAATTTATTTTACGAATGAATCAAAACAGACAATCGTAATAAAAACAAACACGTGAAAAAGTTTATAATTGAAAAACAATTCGTTTGAAATTGCAATATTATATTAGTTTTGTTTCGTATCATAGAATTGATCGAATTTATCTATTATCACACGAATCGTTCTCCTATCATAGACACAGATTTTACGTAAGACACAAATGACGTTAACGTCGTTTTCGCTTTTAGTTATGCTGAACGAGTTGAGTGAGTGAGTGAGTGAGTGAGTATCGATCCTCCTCATGGGACAAGCCGTGAATTTTAAAAAGCTGCTCGATGTTGCGAACGTAGAAAAACGAATGATACGATGAACAGGAAAGACAATGAAAAAAAAAAAAAATTCAGAGAGAGAGAGAGAGAGAGGGAGAATAAAAAGCCTTGTACGCGACACAAAAGTCTTTTATATTTTCTTTTTTTAAATTTTTCCTAGCAAATTTAAGGGGTCTAGCAGTTATCGAGACGTTTCGTGTGTAACCAACGTAGCTTGATTTAAGGTTTCGATAACCGAGTACCATTAATATCCACTAACACGTTGAAACTCTGTATCTCTCTCTTGTTCTCACCACACACATAGAAACACACATATAAATGCATAGATTTTCGTATACATATATATATATATAACACCTTGGTGTTACCTCAGTGCTGTGAATAAAAGCACTGAAGATAAACCTTTTTTTATTTCTTTTTTTTTCTAACCTACTATAATAATTTGAACATTATTTGAATAAGATGATGACAAAGTTACGTTATCGTTTCTTATCAAAAAAAAAAAAAAATACAATATTATTTTAATATTAGTATGTGAATTTTGGTAACCATAAAAAAAAGAAAAAAACGATAATCTGTTAACACGTTCGTTGTCCAGCTCGTTTCGATTGAGTTTCTCGCTAGGCCCAAAATTCGACTGTCGGCGCGCGCCTATGTAACGTAAAGAAGCGATAAGTAGAAATATTAACAGTGCTACTCAAATATTATTATTATAATATTATATTATTATATTTTATTTACAGAAAATAATAAAATATAAAAGTATTATAAGAAGAGGGTCACTGTATATGGTGATATGTCGACAAATCTGTTAACTCGAACGACATGATATTACATGAATAAAATCGGTTTATTTGAAATTGCATGTTATATGAGAAAATACGTATCACTGTTTACTTACTAATATTTAATATAAATATTCTCAATAGTTCGAAGCATCCCCTCGAGCTATTTTCCTTTAGAACCATCGCTAACAGCTATTATTGGAATTTTGACGTCGTAAGTTTGTGTTAGCTACCACACAACACTTTAAAAAGAACAAACAAAATTTTACTTTATATTTTATATTATATATGTATGTAGTATGGTGAGAATGTATGTAAAAAGATTTGAAAGTCGAAAACGAATAGGAAAAAAAAAAAATATATATATATATATACATAAATACCATGACATATTTTTCGTGTTGTCGATGTAATTTTCGTTTTTCGAGTTCACTCATGGTGAAACACACACCAACTACATGTTGTTGCATCGTTACGATTCATGGCTTCAGGCATTTTTCATTTGGCTTTCCCTTTTTGCAATTCGCTATAGTCATTTTCAATCCGTACTACTCTCTCTCTCTCTCTCTCTCTCTCTTTCATAGGGTAAACTTTTATCGGAATAAACATATTTTTTGTTTATTTTTTGTTCTTATTCGAATTATTTACACGTATATGTTCTTTTGTCTATTTCTTTTTTTTTTTTCTTTTTTACCTCTCACACCTGTGCTGTTCAACAAATTTTTTCCTTTTTTTTCGATTACATATTTGTAGAATGAAAGAAATCTATTCACTCTAGGATGAATCTGTGTTTTTTTTTTATTTGGTTTTTATTTATGTGGTGACATCAATGTAAAGAATTTGACATCTAATATTTCGTTTGCAAACAAAATCTATCGAATCGATAGCTAAAAAAAAAGTACAAATATCACGTGTGTGTGTCAGTCATTTAAAAGAATAAAAAATACAAAACACACATACACATATGCATGAAAAAATTTAAAAAGACACTAAACCTGCTATTTCTATTTTTTTTATTTTTTTTTTTTTTTGTAAATTTCTGACAGAACTGACAATTAATCCTTTGACACGTTGATACCAAGCTTCTTCCATTGTGACTACTGGAGATGGTTATGGGTGTGCTGGGGGTGTCTTTCTCCTTTTTTTTTCTTCCTTCTTACGAGAAAGACTTTCACGTCGAGGGAAAAATTGTTCTTCACCCGTATATAAAACTACCCTGAGACTACAACCCCGTGGTGATGGTGGTGGTGGTGGTGGTGGTGTAGGTGAAATTGCTTTTCAAGGAAAAATTCTTAGAGTTTGCTATTTCTATCTCTCTCTCTCTCTCTCTCTCTCTATCTCTCTCTTTCTCATTTTTCTCCTACTCTTTCTTTTTTTTACTTTTCTAGATTCTTAAACTTGATCGAACGACAAATATGATAAAAGTATTCGAGAAGTAATATCATGAGTTAACAACAAACTCTCTGCTATAATACTAAATTCCCATGAGAAAAATGAAAAGTTCTGCTAAATGGTTTCTTTCTTTTTTTTTATTTATTATTATTATTATTTTTTTTTTTTTTTTAATATTCACTTCCATAATACACACAGATATTTTTTTTATTCTTTTTATTATGAAATAATATATATATATATATATATATNTTATATATATATATATATATATATATATATATATATTTCTTTTTCTTGAAAAACAAAGTTTCGATCGAAGTTATTTGCAATTTAATTAATCGTAAATTATTCGTAACTTTTTTTATATTCAATTTAATATTATAATAAAGATATATTTGAAATAAAAAGTGAGATATTATTTCAATTATCAAAATTCATTCGATTTTAATTAAATACAAAATTAATTCATTCAACACACACACATAATATCATATAAAATAACTTAGAGCACGAATACGCTTTGAAGAATAAAATGAAAAAGTTGATTTTAACCAGGTGGACAAAAAAAGGAATAGAAATAAAAAAAAAAACAAATAGAAAAAGAGAAGGATTAAAAAAAAAAAAAAAGTACAGTGTGAATGTTCAATAAATGAACTCTCGAGAAGCAGGTGACACACGATTCAAAGTTTCATCTTCTTTTTTTTTTTGCTTTTGTTAATTTCTTTTTTTTTTTCTTTTTTTCCTTTCTTTTTGGACTGTCTATATCACTTTAATTATCTTTGTTCAATTGATGACCACGGGACAGTGGCATAAGCGAAAGCATATATTCAGCAGAGGTATAAATTCAACTCGGATAATTGGATTTTCTGCATTGACGAGTAATCGAGCCTATTGTATGCTTGATTGCACGATGATGAGTAACATACGGTGACCTTACGACCTCGATTATACGATAAGGAGATATACATTTCACGTTATTAGAACATTTTCATCGATAGTGATGATAATAGTAGTTCATATCAATTCGTTTTCTCAAAAATATACTCCCACTTTTTATCATGTATTTATTTTTAACGATTAGATCATATTACGAATAAATTATATATATATATATATATATATCATTTTATTTATTTCCCAAATTAATTTATTTTCTAAATTTACTTTGAGATTTTTTTGTTTTTTTTTTTCAAAAATAGGAGAACAAAAAATTGTTCCAATAATTTCATTTGAAAATTATAAAATAATATTAAATGTAATTATATTTTTCTTTCGATTGATTCATTCATTCATTTATTCGTTTGCAATTTTCATTTTATCCTTTTTGTTATTTATTTATTTATTTATTTATTTATTTTTATATTTGTTAATCGATATCGCAGGATAAATACACAATTCCAAGTTCGATTTTTTCTCTTTTTTTTTTTTTTTTTACATAAAAACTCGGCACACGTTAATCCTACTAGGAAAACACTATAGAATGTTCGACACGAAAGTGTTTTTTGAAAAAACAACTTCGATCCTCGACGACAAAAAAAAAAGAAAAAAAGAAAAAAAGAAAAAAAGAAAGAAAGAAAGAAAGAAGGAAAGAATTGTGTGGACAAAAAAAAAATATATGAAAAGTACACATAATCGATATAGGGAGTTTTGTTTTATTATTTTACGTTTAGGATTTATTTACTATTGATTAATTATCGGTTTTTTAATCGAACAACGATTCATCGTACTTTGTATTATTTATAACATAATTAATACAAAATGTATAGGTGATTTAATATTTGTTTTTTTTTTTATTAACAAAAATTTGTCACGAATGTTTGCAAGATGTTTGTGCAAATATATTAATAAAACAATTACATGTGTTTTAAAGAAAACACATCACACACACACACACACAAACACATTTGTGAATTTGAAATAAAAACTAAATGATAGTTTAAACGTTGAATATTTTTAATGATAACTCAAATATTTAACGAGTCCCCCCCCCCCAAAAAAAAAAAAAGTTTATGAAATTTTGAACAACAGGAAAGAAGGGAAAGAAGAAGAAAAAGAAGAAGAAGAAGAAGAATGATTGGAGACAATACAAAAAAAAAACTAACAAAATTTATCGATACTTGTAATAAATAATAACGAGTATAAATATAAATAAAAGATAAGATAAGATAAGTAAGAAGAACAGGAGAGATAAATAATTGGTAAGACATAAATATTTACGAAATGATCCTAGGGTCCTCCCTCTTAACATTTGTCGAATATTTCATCAACCTTATTTTTTTTTTCTTTTTTTGGTTCCTCGTTTTCTCTTCTTAAAAAGGATAGATTCGATTCCGTTTACTTCTTCTTCTTCTGTCTTCTTCTGTCTTCTACTACTTTTATTTTTCTGTTGTTCGTTCGTAACGAATGACGATAAATATTTAGATAGGTTGGTGGTTAAGGTGGTGCACATCAATCGAGAAACAAACACGATGTGGAACGCGTCCTCGAAACCTCGTCCAAGTCGTCTACGTTCAATTTATCCGGCCTATTCTCTTCTAACCCGGTCAAGTCGATTTATATGATATTTATTTCAATGTTCTTCTTCTTTCTCTCTTTCTTTTAATCATAAAAATATAATATGATTGATTGAAAAGTAAAAAAATTAAAAAAAAAGGGAATTGATTACCAAGCTTAGTATTTTTTCAAGTGAAGAAAAGATATTAAGAGAGACAGAAATGTAGTACACATGAAAGTTTCATGATGAATATCTTTTGAACGTTTAATTTAATCGCCAAAACATAAGACACCATTTTTGTAGAGCATTCAATTTCCTACAAAATTCGTCTAGAACATTTTTCTCCTACGATCAATTAATGATGAGATAATGAATTTTATTCTATTGGACTGAGAAAAAAAAATTAAAAAAATAAAAAAAAACAGCGATACGGAGGGATCTTCCTATTACAAATTCAAAGTGTTCATATTTGGTGAGAATTTTTTTTAAGGTGTCTAGCAACTCATTTTTTCCGTGGCATTTGTAAAAAAAAAAAAATAATTCATTTTTTTAGACCCACCCTAATATAAATATATATATATTTAATAAAATATAGTATTTATATAACAATACCGTAAAGTTAACAAATATATATATATATATATTTTTTTTAAATTATATTAAATACTTTAATTATATTTACGTATATGAATAATTATTATAACAAACTTAAATAATTTAAAAAAAATATATATATACAGTGTGTGATTATTATTTTTTTTTCTCTCAAAGATAAGATAAGAAGAAAGAGAGAAAGAGAGAGATAAAACTGTTAAGGAAAAGGGTGTTAGTAGATCAATATCGTTTGATATAGTTTAACGATATCACCCTTCAAAGGGGCTCTCTTTCTCTCTCTCTCTCTCTCTCTCTCTCTCTCTCTCTCTCTGTCTCATTTTATCTCTCTTTTACCATCCTTACAGATTGCCGTTAATTACTTTCCGATCGGTGGAACATCACGTCAAAAGATGCTTTGTCAGAGATCGCTCATCCCTGCGTGAAGTTTTCTCTCTCTCTCTCTCTCTCAGAGACTTAGCTTAGATATTTTATCTAAAGATAAATGTAGATATACATACATATATGTGTGTATATCTTTTATTAGTTGTCCTATTAAAAATTTATTATATCATATAATACTACTATCATTAATTAATAATTACAAGGATTACAAATCATAATCGTTAACCAAGGATTTTAAATTAAATTGATATATATATATATATATATATATATATATATATATATATATATATTTTTTATAACTAAACAATCTCCTTCATACTTTTTTCATATCTTCTTCTCGTTAGATTTCAATTTCTTCATTAAATCAAACACTTATAACATAA
>NW_015149111.1:96907-146329 GCF_001465965.1 Polistes dominula
GAGTAGGGGTAGGGGGTAGGGGTAGGGTGGAAGAGAAGGTGAAAGAAGAAAAAATATACACCTATACGAATACACCTACGAATACACCTACGAATGTATCTACGAATACACGATTGAAATTTTCCTCTGTGTTTTTTTTCGGATCTGTGTTTAGTTCATCTACTTCTGATTTCATTCTCGTACCAATTCCAATATCACCTCACCTTGTTCATCGTGCATCGTTGAAAATGCAGTTAACGAACGTCATTCAAAGACCGTACATCGAGAAGTATGCTTTTTCTTTTCTCTCAGTTTATTTATTTATTTACTTTTTTTTTTCTTCTTCTTCTTTTTCTCTCATCCATATACCTCTCATCGTCATTTTGTCTTTTCTCGACGATTTTCCTTTCTGTTATCAGTAAAAAAATGTCATGACAAATCTACATTAACTGTTATCATTATTTAATTCTAACGTATATCTATACAAAGTTAACTCTCTCTCTCTCTCACACACACACAATTCTTTTTATTTATTTATTTATTTATTATTATTATTATTACGTGTTTTAATAATTTATTATTTCGTTTGATAAATTGTAGAAAAATATGAAAAAAAATGAACAAGTATAAGAATAATTTTGATAGAAAAAAAAAAAAAAAAAAACACTTAACGAGATATTCAAATTTGCCAATAAAAAAAATTGTTCAAATAACTTTCATTGTATTTTTAATATAAGTATTATAATAATTTAATAATAAATTATATAATCCAACTATCTCACCCTTAATATAATTTTTAATACAATAAAGTACAGGTATCCATTAGAAATCCATAAATTCTGTACTTTGTGTAATTGAAATGAAAAAAAAGAACACCATTACCTATTCGTATAATTAAATCGATTAATTAACGTAAGATAAGTTTTTGTTGTATTTTTTTTTTTTGAACTGTAATTATGTATTCGTAAAACAAATAATAGAAATGAGATAAATGAGACTTATTCGTAGAAAATGGGATAGGTCATCCTATGGTTTTAACACGAAAGGCATAGACTTGTGTTGAATTGCGTGCAACATTCTATGAGAATCGTCAATATACTTTTCTTTTTAATTCCCCCGACAACCCCCATCATTCCTCAGTTTCTTTTCTACCCTTTTATCGTTTTTTACGTTTCAAAGGAAAGCTTTCGCAGATATTCTTAACCACCGACGAACCGTAGTTATCGCGTTTCTCGCCTTTTTACCCAAAGGGAATCCTTCAAAATGCTCGTTATTTTGCCAAACACACACACACACACACACACACATACACAGGTATCTTTCTTTATCACTAATATCTTCTTTCGAGATATATCGATTAAAACGTCTTCCGTTTCATCGTACTTTTGTTCTTTCTTCTAGTTTTCTTATTTTCATTCTTTTATTCTTATATTATATCTTATAATTTAAATAGAATTAATCATTTTGGTTATTATTAATAATTATTTTTTTTTAATTAGGATTATTAAAATAGAGAKTTTTTTTTTTTAAATTCCTATAAATATATATTTAATATATATTTAATATAATATAATAATATAAATGAAATAAATACAAAGTTATTATTATTTTTTTTTCTCTAGGATTATTATATTAAATATATATTTATATAATAATAAATAATAATAAATATAATCAAAAATTATAGAATAAAATAAATAATATTATTTAATTTATATAATTTAATATATAAAAATATAATTTATAAATTATATCTTTATGCATATATATAATTCTTCTGTGCGTCTGTATGTCACTGAACTCCTCCTAAACGGCTGGACCAATTTTAATGAAATTTTTGGTATGTCTACAGGTGGATTCGAGAATAGTTTAGATTTACAATTACAATGGTTTAGATTTACAATATGTACGTAATATAATAAAATAAATAATAAAATTACGTTACGTTAGTACGTAATATAATTAAAAAAAATAATATAATAATTTTTAAATGAAATTTGCTATTAGTAAGATTTGAGTAGGTCAATCGATTTAAGAAGTTTCGTTCTTTTTCGTATGATTTCCTTTTTTTTTTTTTTTCTTTCATTTTATTTTATTTTTAGTTAGTTTCTTAGAAAATTTATCGAGACCGAGGCCACGGCACATCGTTCTAATGCACGCCCAGAAAAATACAGGTAACTAAAAAGGAAGTAAAGAAGAAGAAAAAGAAGAAAAAGAAGAAGGAAAGAAGGTTGGTATTTAGGTAGCACACTGAGGGGTTTTCGAGGTACGAAAGGAAAGTGGGTCAGGGGTGCTCCATTTCGTTCTCTCACCTCTGCGTGCTGTTGCTTCGGCAAATGGCCGAAGGGGACGGCTACCTCTGAGTTGAACAAGTATATTGTTTTCTCTCTTCCATCATGCTACTTTACTTTCTTTTTCTTCTTTTTTTTTTTTTTCCTTTTTATAACAGCGTCGCATATACCCGAATCAGAAGCACCGTGGATCGTCCTGTGCTTTTATTCGACCTTTTTTTTTTTTTTTTTTTTTTTCAAAGAGAAATAGTCAAAGAAAAAAAGAAGAAGTTTCAAACATTAAACGATGAAAAACCCAAAAAACGTATGAGAAGAAAAAAATATTCAAATCAAATTGAGATAGATTGATAGAAAACATTCATGGAGAAAATATTCGATTAATTTTTAAACCATTTTTTAATCAACAATTTAATCGATAATTCTTTTTTTCAAAATCAATTAGAAAAAATATATATATAAATATTGGAAAATATCTTTATGGAAATATATTCTATGAATAGTTGAAACTTGTAATTAAAAATATAAAACTTTGAACACATACAAGAAAAATATTGATAAACTTTACAATTTAAGGTTTATTCCATTTTTTTTCTTTTTTTTTTTTTTTTATAAAAAAGATGATTAAATTTGTATTTTTCTTTTTTTTTTTTTTTCTTTTTAAATAAATATATAAAATATTGAATACTTTAAATAAAACTAAAAGTGTGTTTAATTTGATATTTGACAAGTTTTGAACTATTTCAATCAAATAAAATATCAAATGAAAAATTTGATTATGTCATTTGTATTACCACAATTATAATTTTTTATTTCGAATCATAAATAAATTTATGAATTTGAATACGAAGAACTTTCATGAATAGGAAAATGCTTGTAAATGTTCTAATCGTCACACGACACCTCTTAAATATTCAACGAAATGAATAAACCTACGATTAGACGAACGAACAATATTACAATAATTATAATTATAATAATAATAATAATAATAATAATAATAATAATAATAATATAATAGGAATATTAAGAAATCGGTGATTTTCACGGTGATCAAAATAATTCAACAGTTTTATAGAGTATCATCGATTTTCTCGTGAAATGGTATCGAGGATTCTTCTGGGGGAAATTTTATCGTTCTCTTTTACGACCCACTCAGAAAATCTTCTTTCCACGTTACGAGTTAGTACCTTTTTTTTCCCCCGTACGTTAAAAGAAAGAACTAAAATAAAAGAAGAAGAAGAAGAAAAAAACCCCAATGATTCCAAAAGGGGTTGAAATCTTTAAATCTAAGATTAGAATTCTAAGATTTTCAAAAGACATTGTAAAAATGTTGATGATTGGATTTACAAAACCATTTGATTATCTTTATTAACACATATATTTATATTTAATATTTAACATTGAAATTATGTATATATAATTTTTTTTAAACATTTATACAATATACAAAATTATTACAATTAAAACATTATTACAATATATCAAATATATATTTGATTGTTTAAATAATAATTTGATTTAACATAAAATAAATAAAAAATAAATTAATTTATAATAAAATTTGGTATCACTGTTGCCATCATAAATTATTAAAATAGTTAAACAAATGTTATAAATTAAATTAAAATAAAAATAAAAAAAGCTAATTGATATTCTATTGAAACAAGAAACCATTTGAAAACCTTGATATTTCTCTAAAAGATTAGAAGAAAATTTAGATAAACGTTTATCCTAGAAACGAATAGAATCGAAACGATTCAATACGTCGATCCTTAAGTTTGCTCTTATCGATTAGCTACTTTTAAACCGGATATAATTCCCCAGTAAGCGGAAGCACGGTTGGAAACTAACGAGTTCGAGAGATTCTCGATACGACATTAGGAAACTCGAAACTCACTCTAACACTAATACAATTTAGAATAGCTTTTCTAAGGATTTAAGTCATTCAAACAAACTCGTAATACACTTTTTGTATCTTTTAAATAAACTATTACGTGTAATTTGAACACCAAAATAAACCTAAAGGTTGAACCTTTTAACATTCATTGAGATAATCTTGAATACTAAAATACAATCGAAGATAATACTGAATAAAAGTGAACACAGTTTTCATTAATTATTGGTCAGAGTTGTATCAGAGTTGCATCAGGGTTTCGTCAGGGTTGAACATCGAAATGAACCTGAAGGTTGAACCTTTTAACGTTCATTGAGATAATCTTTAATACTAAAATACAATCGAAGATAATACTGAATACAAGTGATTACAGTTTTCATTGATTATTTGTCACGGTTGTGTCAGGGTTGTGTCAGAATAATAAATACGTGATTTTAAGTAAGTACAATGTTCATACTATTTAATAATTCACAATTCATTGTACTTTTATCTCCGTATCTTATTTTTTCGGAAATTTTGTTGTTTGGTATTCTTCGAGTGTATTTGGAAAAAGAGACACGCCCAACTATAGAATACTTGTACATGTTTCTAACTTTATATGTGTTTGGGTAATAACATATCTCGAACTACATATATATATATATATATATATATACTACTACAACCTTTAAGTACTTTTGCTATTCATAAGGCGTCTCAGACATAAATGTATTTTCTACCAGATATATTTCTTCTTAAGTATTAGCCTTCTAACGAAAATAAATGCGATTTTCGTGAGTTAGATATAATACAATCTCTCTTTAATACATTCAACAACTAGATTATTTAAATCTTATGTTTATTTTTATACAAAAAAAAAAAGAAAAAATAATCAATCTTATTAATTAAATCATCTCTTAATAGTTCAAGTAAGGGAGCCACAACATGCGGCTCTTTAATTCGCAAATTGTTCTGAATCGATTAACGAGGATTAAACATCGATGAATAAATAAATATAATAATAGTTTGTTTTTTTTCATCAATAAGCATTGTTTATGCGAGTTCTATTTATTGTTGGCAAGAAAACATTTTGTGACTCTTTTTAAAAACTTTGAAATTTTGTTAATTGTATAATTTTTGACTCTTTTAACACAAAAGGTTGCCAAACCCCTGGTTAAAGTCATTCGAAAGTGTATAACTTTGCACAATGTTAACAATAATTATAATTTATATATATATATATATACTGAATATAATATAAATAATTAATATTAACAAACACGTATATACATCGATAAACCACTCAGGTAATTTTTACTACACGCATATACACGTTCATAGTACTTTAAGGATTAAAAGTTTCTTACTTTTTTTTTTTATTTTCTTTGAACTTTTACATTGACTGAAAATGTCCGATCAGGTCAACTACGATCCTTATCACGACGATGATCAATAATCCAACGAACGAGGTAAATTACCTAGGCCAATCAAAATCACATTACGTGCATCACAGCTGTCGCGAGTCATTCGAGTAACTCCTGGTTTAACAAGACTGAAGAAAAATGAAAAAAAAATTTTTTTAAATAGAAGAAAACTAGATTTTTTTTTTTTTAATACTTGTATATAAAATTGAACCTTCGAGTCACGTAAAATGTACGACTTTTTTTTCACTATTTTCTTTTTGTTTTTATTTCTATTACTTCTTGTTCTACTTGTTCTTGTTTTATACGAGTTTTAAACAACGCTAAACTGACGACAGTTTCGTAAACTTTCACTTTAAATTTCTACATGTATATCTTTTATTCTCTTTTATTTCTTTCTCGTAATTTTATTTCATAAATAAAGAGATTATTGTGAAAATATAAATCAACGTAAACGTTGATACTTAAAACTGTCATAAATTTATTCTACAACCACTTGTTAATTAATTAAGAATAAAAAAAAAAGAAAAAGTTTATATAAATATTCTTTTAATTAAAATTGATCAGATCGTTTATTTCTCTCTCTCTCTCTCTCTTTCTCTCTCTTTCGTTTAATTGTAAAATGAAATCGATTTATTTATCGTCAACTCGTTACGCGCAAGAGACTTCTCGTTACATAAAAAGATTGCAAAAGAAACAAACAAACAAACAAACAAATGTAAATACTAAGAAACAAAGTTTTCTCTTTTCCGTAGCAGATAACGAGAAATCGTAAGAATTTTTATAAAATGAGATAATTTAAAAAGAGAGAGAGAGAGAGAGAGAGAAAATAAGGAAAGATAGTAAAGAAAAGAACATATATAATAAAAAGAATAACAAATAAAAATGATGACATCTTTGATGAAGAAAAATGGAATCGACTTTTCTCTTTTTATTTACGTTTGTCCTGTTTTTTTTTTTTTTTTTATTTGAAATATACGTTGTTAGGTAAATAAACTAAAATAGTAACTTTTTTCTTTGATAAGAACAAAAACAAAATAAAAATACGAAACGTCAAGATTGTCTTTAAAATGATAATAAACTCGTTGTACTCTTAACAATTATTTCAACTAACAATTAATTAAAGATATATAAATAATTAAAACAATTATTACAAATTATTTCGAATAAAATTAAATTAAATTATTATATATATATATATATATACAAAGATAGTTGTTAGGAAAAATAAAATAAAATTAAATTATAAAAATGAAAAATTTGTTAATTGAGATTATCGGAGATACAAAAAAGTATTTCAACTTAAATTAAACATATATAAATAATTGAAACAATTATTGTAAATTATCTGTAATAAAATAAAATTATAAAGGATCAAATTGAGATTATCATAGATACCAAAAATTATTTCAACTAAATTAAAGATATATAAATAATTAAAAAAAAAACTCCCCAAATAAACGATAATATTACCTAATTATAAAAGAAAGAGAAAAAAAGAACAAAGATAAAATTAGAATTAAAATTAGATGGTTTGAGGATACCAAAAAGTATATAGGAAAGACAATATAAGGTCCTTATCGTATTCTCGTTATCCACTCAAATCGTTCGTCCCTTATTGCTTCCCTTCCAATCTAATTATATACCTCAAATACCGAAGGGACTATCGTGAGATTATATTTACGAGATTCTGACAAAACCAAGGGTACATTTTAACATGTATACATATATATGTACAATACTTCTACATATAAAGATATCACCAAAAAATATCAAAGAACCTACGAAATGTCGATTGCTTACACAGCAATCGAAACTAAACCCCTTGTGAAGGGTGTGGACAACATTTTCTCTCCCCAATGTTTAAACGTAAGCCTTACACGTTTGTCCTACTTTTTAAATTTCGTTTATTTTTTGGGTGGGTCATGTTACCCTTAAAAAGTAAGTTCTCGTTTACAAGATTGTTTGTTGTCTATCTTTCATCGATCTTTTTCTATTTTTATTTTTATTTTTTATTCATTTCTTCTTATTCCGAAAAAAAAAAATGAAGAAAATTTTCTCATAAAAAATTGTGTTATTTTAATGAACATTATATAATTCATGGTATTGCATTAATCAATTTCGTAATTTCGATTGATTTACACAAATAAAGTTAACATTGATTTTCTAGTTTTTTTTTTGTATTTTTTTGTTTAATTTCAAATGACTTTTCATTTGGGTTTATTTATCTTGTTAGATAGATGATAAGAACAATAATAAATAAATAAAAACAAAAAAAGTAGGAGAAGTTACGATGGTCTTTTCAAGAGAAGAAGTGGTTTTGTCTGTCAGTGAGTTAAATAGAGTACAACGATGGAAAAAGAGGGGTTCTTGAAGAGAAGAGTGAGAGGGTCGATTTATCGAGCCATTTACATGCCACCTCGATTCGTTCTCATCGTTCTCAGCGACTCTTCTGAGGTAAGGACACTTAAAACCCTACTTGGCGCGTGCACGCGTCTATTAACGACCCTTCCCTTTCCCCCTTTCCCCTTCCCCTTTCCCTTCCCTTTCCTTTTCTTCTTCCTTTCTTCTTCTTCTTCTTCTTCTTCTTCTATTTTCATTTAATCTATTTTCCAAAAGACAAACTAACATTTGTTTTGTGTGTGTGTGTGTGTGTGTGTGTTAGAGTGTAAGATAGTGAATATTAATCATAGTAGAAAATTATTGATTTGGTAAACCACATAACAACGCGTGTTGCAAACTCGAAATTTCGTTAAGGTCGTTTTGATCATTATCGTTAACCTCCTTTTTCGTTATTTGTTAAAAAAAACAAAAAAATGGTAAGGGAAAAATTAAACGTTACCTATAATTATTATTTTGTTTTGTTTTTTTATTATAATAGAATACCAAAAATAAAAAAATAAAATTAAAAGTCTTGTGTTTCGTATGACAAATCATTCGTTAGAAATTGAACGAAATTTAAGTTAATACAAAAAAAAGAAAAATAATTATTAACAAATTCAAATATGAATTGTTAATTAAATTACAAAGGTTTTAGTAATTGTTTTGATATTTCATTCATCAACAACATTTCATAAAGAAAATTATTAAAAATCCTATCTTTCTGACAACAAATAATAACTGTTAATAAATTCAAAGAAAATAATTATTAATATAAATTACAATAATGCTTTTGGAATGTTTYTGTTCATATTTTATTCATCAAACAAACAAAAAAATTAATTAAATTACCTAAAAATGATAGTGAGAGAGAGAGAGAGGAGAAAAGTATATTTGAAATTGTATCATCCACAATGTAACTGTATTGTTTCATTCAACTCTCATATAATATTACCGTATACTGAGTACAGTCAAAGTAAATACATAATACAATATTTCCTCATCCTTGAAATAGTTCTTCTCATAATAATTCAACGGTAGGTACCCACCTACCCTTTTTGGGATGTTACTACACGTTCGTCACAGCTCGCTCGAAATAATTACACTCTAATAAAATAATTATACTAATTGTACATTGTTATTCTCGACCACGACAAGACGAACTTCCCATAGAACGAAGTTTCTTTAGTAGTCGTAGTAGTAGTAGTAGTGGTAGTAGTAGAATTCGTTCAGTGCTTCAGAAACAGCAGTTGCAACAGTTGCAATAGAGTAATAGTAACAAATTTCAACGTCATGTCAGAAAGAGAAAGATGGAAAGATATCCCACCTTCTTTCTCCTTTTGCCCCCTCCTTTTTACAATTCACCCTAACAGTTTTCAAAGAGCTTTGAGAAAATTTCTTAAAACTTGAAAGCTCCTTGGTAGCACACACGTAGTATTTCTATACTACAAATGATTCGTTTCGTATCTTTTTCGATCGAAGAAGAGAAGAGAAGAGAAGAGAAGAGAAGAGAAGAGAAGAGAAGAGAAGAGAAGAGAAGAGAAGAGAAGAGAAGAGAAGAGAAGAAACAAAGTCGAAAAGACTTTCTTGTGAAAAATATTCCAAAAGTCTTTTTCCCCCATCGTAAAAGCTTCTTTTTTCTTTTCTCCTTCTACTACTTCTTCTATTTCTTCTACTTCTATTTCTACTTCTTCTTCTTCTTCTTCTTCTTCTTCTTCTTCTTCTTCTTCTTTTTTTACTGTTCTTTTCTTCTGAAAACGACACGTCGAAATTCTATCGAACGAGTTCTCGATAGGATGCACAAGTGGAAAAGTCATTCGCGTATTTTATTCTAGAAACGTTTTCGTCGAAATGTTCTACTTCTGATTCCAAGGATGTATGCATGTATGCAATGCATACACACAACTTATGTTAGTATGTGCAAGTATACATAGGAATACCTTATAGATATATATATATATATATATATATATATGACTGACCTTTTCTTCCAATGGCAGTAATAGACGTAGTCATCCAATTAAAAAAGGTACGACATTTTACTGTACTCGATGTTAAAACGATCGATTAGAATGAATAAAACTTAAACAAAAATAAAAAAAAAAAAAGAAAGAAAGGAAGAAAGATAGACAAAGATATTTTAAGAATATAAATATTCCCAATAGAAAAAAAAAAAAAAAGAAAAAACAGATGTGTGCAGATCACACACGGTAGAAGTGAAACCTTCAAAGAAAACCAAGCTTCGGGATGTGAATAAATCAAAACAATTGAATTGTAATACAGTGCCATCTATTGAAAGAACCTTACAGAACCTAGATAATCCCTTAAATAAGAATCTTTAAATTGGTCATAAAAAATAATAAAATAAAAGAAACATGTGTGAAGATCACACATGGCCGTTTCATCGTTTCCCACCGCTCCGTTACATAGCCGCCTACCGCTCCGTTACATAGCCGCCTATCACTCCGTTGCATTTTTTCAAATCACTCTGATTCTAAAGAAGTTTTCAATTGAAAAACACATGGATTGCATTTTTGGTTTTTGTTTCAACACTCAACGATAAACTACGAGCTTGTAGAAATCGTAAAATAATAAAAAAAAAAATAAGAAACAAAAATACATGAAACGAAACGTAGAGAGAGAGAAAGAGAGACAGAGAGAGATAAATAAAAAAAATAAAATAAAAAGAAAATGAAGTGGATGATACTCGAAAGAAAAGACAGTTTTTTTTCCCCTCTTCACTGTTAAAAGTCACGACCAATCAAGCCCTTTTTCTCTATCTTTCTCTCTCTCTCTCTCTCTCTCTCTTTCTATGATCTTTTCTTATTTGATTTCTTTGTTACTTTTCTTTCTTCTTTCTTTCTTTCTTACTTTCTTATTTTTCCCCTTTAACCCTTTTCCTTTAGTCTTCGCGAAAGTTAACGCGAAAGGAGAGATACTCGACTCGAGTGTCTCGCTTCGTTGAGTCTCTTCTCTTATAAACCACCCCCATTCCACCCCCTCTTTCATTCCCACCCTTCCATTTTCATCCACATTCACCTTCTTTCTGGTGTCACATCTTTTCTACTTTTTCCTTCGTTAAAATTTCTTACGTTTTTATACTCAAAAAAAAAAAAAAATAAAAAAAGAAAGAAACAAAAAGCAATCTTTGTTTAATTAATTTTCAATTGTTTGTTTTTTTTTTTTTTTTTTAATTAAATCACACACATCTATTTTCTTTGTTTAAAAAAATAAAAAAATAATAAAATAAAATAAAAAAAGGAAAGTAAAAGCTTTCAAAACACAATTCATTTCTTTCTTTTACCTTATTGTACTTTTTACATTTCTTTTTCTTCTTCTTCTTTATCCTCATAGTATTCAACACTTTACAAGATAACAAGTATTAACAATAGATGTAAAAATATAAAAAAAAAGAGAGAGAGAGAGATAGAAAAATGTTGTTGCTGACACGTGAAGGGTTTAAAGCCGCAAGACTTAAAAGTGTTTCTTCATTTTCGTGTTCTATAGACGACTTTGTTTGTACGTCGTTGTGTTTTCTATTTACTAGCACTCAGTAAAGAATAAAAGAAGAAAAGAAAAGAATAGAATAGAAAAAGAAATGAAAAGAAAATAGAAAATAAAAGGAATGAAAATATTGTTGAGGGCAAGAAATCCCCAATGGTACAAAGACGAAACGAAGAAGAAGAAGAAGAGAAGGGCTGAGGGTTGGGRGTTAGGAGTAGAATTGTTCTGTGTAGACAACAAGAAGGACTTGTTCAAGAAGCTTGCAAAGCTCAGAAAGCTTAGCAAGCCTAAAATAGCTCGAAATAATACACGCATACTTAGTCACTCGCATGAATTACGCGTACGTAAGACTCATTACGTTCATTTTCTCACTCACTCTCTCACTCTCAGTTTCTTTTCTCTCTCTCTCTCTCTCTCTGTGTGTGTGTGTGTAATTCTCACGTTTGCTTCAGAGTTTTCAAGTAACTACTTAGCCCTTTATCAGACACTTCCTTTCACACTATTATCCTGCATCTTCTAAACTCTTCAAGAAGATCTACGTTAAACTTTCCTAATATTCTCTGACAGCTCGATAAATCTTTTGTTTTCTTACTTTCCAGACAAATAAACGCCAACTTTACAAAATTATTTCACAATTTTATTTCATTTAATTCAAATTGTTTATATTTATTTTTAACATTTTTTTGGTTTCATTTGAAACGACTATAAAAATATTGTAATTATTAATTATTAAATAACAAGTATATCACAGGTATACTCATATTTCTTCATTTTTTATTTAATTATTTAATAATATATTTATATTAATATATATAGCTTTCATTTAATGTCATAATAATCATAAATTATTAATAATTTATTGACACATATATCACTTTTTTTCCTTTGAAACTTAATACAATTAATTATATAATTATTAATAGTACTTATTTAACATTATAACTGTAGGAATTCATTAGTAATAAACACATATACAAACATACACATATCCAATTATTAATATAGATATTTTAATTGATGAATAATTAACAATTAAGTTATATAAATGACATTAATTAATATTTAAATACCATATACCATACAAATCTAATAACAACAAACAAATAACCCCCCTAACAATTTATTTCCATTTCTAATGAATTAATAACACGTCTAATCATTTAATGATTCAAAATGACTCATTAATTGATACGCCATATACGAAAAGTTGAAATTCATTTTCACGATAGTTGTAATCGATTAAAAGTATTGTTATGTAATATAACAATGATATTACATAATACAATACAAAACAATAATATCGTAAATGTGATATGAAACACAAAATGAATAATTTCTATACTTAAATATAATACATAAAACTAGACAAATATATATATATACAGAAGTACGAACATCCGTGAATAATTTTCTTCCTTCATCTCTCCCTTCCTCTTAAAAGATTACGTATATACTTATATGTATATGTGTGTATGAATGTATGTATGTGTAAAGGTAGAYATGAATGAAATTATGGCATAAATTATAACACACCAACGAATAATAGTACCACGTGCGAAATTAGTTCCGACAGTTGGCGTTATGACATTACCTACTACCCCGTTACCTCTTCCTTCACCCCCCCCCTACCACCCTCCTCTTCTCTATTTCTCTGTCTGCCTGTCTATGTCACTTTATCATTTCATTCTCTCTCTCTCTCCCTCTCTCTCTCTCTCTCTCTCTCTCTCTCTCTCTCTGTCTCTGTTTCTCTCACAGTCTGTCTATTCGTCGTGTGCCTTTTCTCATCAAATTCGAATCGAAGTCGCGGAAACTCTCATGCTATGCATTTATATAGATGTGTGTGAATGTGTATAAATGAATGTATGTTGTTATATGCACGCATGTACATGCACATTAAAATACAAACATATGTTTCAACATGCATTGAAGCGTTTAAACTCTTGTCTCGTATTACCCCCGACAGTAAGGCAATTAAACGTGCTGATTCATAATCTACGACATTGGGAAATAGAAATCTCATAGAATTGTTTCTAAAATTCGGAAAAAAACCTCACTACTAGATCTGTATTTTTATTTCAATGTATATGGCTTTGTGCATGAGTCAAAAATTAATTCAAATTTTTAGTCATTCTCATATTCTCGTATTAAAATTTTACAAATTGAAAAAAAGAAATGACAAGTCGTGTCTGTCAAATTAACACCTTCATTTACAAAATTGTTGAATAATTCTAATAACAGATTTCTAATTTAAAAATATTCCAACGTCATTTATTATTTAACAAAATTAAAACAAATCTTTTTTTAAACATTGATAAATTATTGAAAGGAATAAAAAAAGAAAAAAAAAAAGATGATAAAAGTAAAACGATTATCTCATTATTCCAGTTATTAACTAATGAAAATTGGTTTTATTTTTAATAAAAAAAAAAAAAATTATCTTATCTTTCTCAAGACATTACGTTGATCTAAAATTATCGAGCTACTTTTTTTCTTTTGGACATCTTAATCTCGAAAATGAACGTCACTATTATCCTCGACGTTGCTATAAATAAAAAAAAAAAAAAAAAGAAAATGCAATGAGAAATGATTAAGAATGATTAATTTCAATCCTAACTTCCTATCTTTTTGTTCTTTTTATCTCCAACTAGTATCTACTTAAAAATAGAACACGGAGGAAACATGCATAAATTCATAATCATCATACTTTATAATTAAGAAATAAATAAAAAGAAACTATTCGTTAAATAAATAACCTCGAATTAACTTATCGCAACCATGAATGAATAAAGTTGTAACAAATTGTGATAATTAAAAAGAAAAATCACTTTTAATCAGATTTTTAGTTAAACGAGCAAACAATTAAGTTATGCAGCTGGCCTATTTTAAATATCTAACACCCGATATATATATACATATATGTGTGTGTGTGTGTGATGTATCTAGTATAGCATGACCAATTTTATAAATCGGTCGGGATGTATAACCCAAAGGTTAAAAAGAAAAGGAAGAGAACAAAAAAAAAAGATGGGAAAAAGAAGGTTGTTCGTGGGTGAGGAAGGAAGAAAAGAGTGGTTTAACTGAATAAAGCTACCTTGATATATGTTCACATGGTACATTCTAATATATCTTATCGAGATATCGATTTCTACGAGAATATTGCTTTTGAAATTACCCGATCCTTTCAGTGTGGTGTGTGATATGTGTACACACCATAAATATATTTATATAAAATACTAGGGGTGTCCCTCCACGCGTTGCTGTGGTTCGCAATCAGTCCGATACACACGTCTTTAAGTCAATTGCAATTATAAATTGAGATATAAACTATCCTATCTTTCAAGTTGAATGAAACTGCACACAGTGTGGAAAATTTGATTAAAATCGATTCAATAGTTTAAGAGTCCATTGCGGACAAACAACGTGACACCTAATTTATATATATTAAGATATATATATATATATATATAATAAATATTATATGTAATAAATAGAAATTATACATTTACATTTAGTTGAAATATTGTCTACGAATTGTCAAAGAATTCAATTTCAAATAATAATTTCTATTTTTGATTACACACTTTTTTTTACATACATTTTTCACACATTAATATTATATACACATATGTATTAAATATTTCTTTTATTATTTTTGTTTACATTTGATGATCATCCAACTAGCAATATTTTCTTCAACATTTTGTTTTCCTTTCATTTTTTTTTTTTTTTTTTTAATCAAACGTTAAAGCCTGACAAAAGTTTACGATCACCCCAAAAAAGGTTTATATTTATTACGATACTAAATCATTCAACGAATTCATTGATTCGAAAAAAAGGATACAACCCAAATCTATCAAAGTATCAAGAAGACTAATGTGAAACTTTATAAAAAAAAAAAAAAAAATAAAACCATAGTAACCCAATAGAAAATTGTACAAAATGTTGAACTTGATTGGCCCATATGATTTACACATCACACGTATATGTGTACATATATACCTGGTGTCAAATACAAAACAATAGGAGAAATAATAGCGGGGGAAAAGAAAATAAAAGAAAATAGAGAAAATAAATAGAAAGAGAAGAGAGGGGAAGAAAGGGGGAGGGGAGGAGAAGGAAAGTTGGAAGGGAAAAAAAAAGGGGGAAAAAACGAGATAGATACAAAAGGCATAATTATTCGAATGGAATACGAACTACTACCACTACTACTACTACAAAGTTGTATCAAAGGGACGTTCCATTCGTGTTTTCCCGACCCAATTTTTCCGAAGGGTGGTTTTTTTCTTTTTTCTACCCTTTTTTCTCTCTCTCTCTCTCTCTCTCTCTTGTTACAAGAGTCCTGTGCCCACGAATGAAAAGTGAAAAGAGTTGATTTGGAATGCTCGGTGGACTATTCGTGAAGGGTGCGAAGGTTGATAGATAGAAATAGGGATAGGAAGTGAATGAGTGAGAAAGAGAAAGAGAGAGAGAGAGAAGGGAAAAGAAGTGGTTAGTGGAAAGGGTGTCTCTTCAATAGCATCGTTCTGGACTTGATACTAAATTCGATGGCCCGTTGATAGAGAGTCCTCGATATATCGAACCACCTACGGCTTTCATCGTAATTAGTACGTGGCCCTTTTTATTTTATTTTATTTTTTTTTTTTCTCTATACGTTCTCACATATATATATTCATTTTACTATTTTACACGTATGAAATTCTTTTTATAGATTTCAAATAAATTTGTATAATTATTTTTATTAGTGTTAGTGTTTTATTTTTTAAATAAATTTGAACACGTATAAGAAGTGTAAAATCTGTCATATATTTATTTTACTATTACACGTGTGAAATTCTTGTTATAGGTTTCAAATAAATTTATATAATTATTATTATTATTATTAGTGTTTTATTTTTGTTTTAAATAAATTCGTACACTTACACGTAAATGTAAAATCCATTCATGTGAATTTATAAAATCAATCTATCCTTTTTTTATTATTTTATTTATATAATAATGTTATATGTTTCAATGATAAGATTTAAAGATAAATATTATAAATGAAAAATATATTTAAAAAAAAAAAGAATATTAATAATATATTAAATTTTGAAAAGTTTTGAACCCATCGAAACAAACTTTGAACTCATCTCTCTCTCTCTCTCTCTCTCTCTTTTGTGTATCTATCTATAAGATAAGATATGAATATCTATGTAATGTTCTCATAGTATAACTTTAAAATAAATCATTTTCTATTATATAGCACATTCACTTGCAAATTATTTGTTAAAAGTTTAACACAAGAAATTGGCTTACATTAAATATTCAACACAATTCTCTTAGTCTTTCGAATATAAATTCAAATACTTTTGAAAATTGTTATACAAGTGTTTGAAAATTTAACTTATAAATAAATACCATAGATAGATAGATAGATAGATAGATAGATAAGATAGATAGATAGATAGATAGATATTAAAAGAACCAACTAGATTATTTTACTTAATCTAACGTTATCAACTATTATTATTAAACTTGAATAACACATGTAACTAAATACAAATTTTCATTATTCAAATTACAACTCGAGTTAGTTAGTTTCCTTTAATCAAAAATTTGCAAAACTTTGACTGAATTCTTTGATGTCAAAAAATGAGAAGATACGTGTGTGTCTGTCTGTGTACGTACGTGTGTGTATGGACAGGAAGTTTGGTATGGTGAATTTTGATAGAACCAGAGAGCATAGGTGATTTCGATTTTGCATTAGGTTGCATGTCGCAGTGATATCACGGTAGGGAAAGGGTGTAAATCTTCCCTTATGCTTGCGTACGATAAGCGAGATAAAATCATCTCGACGGTTATACTCGTGTTAGTAACAAAAACGAATATAACTGTGTGTGTGTGTGTGTGTGTGTGTGTGTGTGTGTGTGGAAGAAGGAAAGAGACAGGAGAGAGTTATTACATCGATTTCTATCAAAATAATGTAGATGTCAATTTTTAGATATAAAATATTGTTTTTTTTCCATTTGAAGAGGATCAATTTCCTTTCAAATCTTTCAATCTGGAAATCTTGTACCATAATTGCTACCAAAATATCTTTCAAATGTTTCAAATATTGTTAATGATGGTTTTACTAGCATGGGTGTTATCAAAATGAACATAAATTTATCAATAATACAACAAATTCTTTTAGTTCAAGAGTTAAAAAAAACAAAACAACAAAATGATCGCAAAATAAAAATAAAAACCCCTAGGAAAGGGTCGAGAAAAGAGAGAGAGAGAGGGGGGGGGTATACGAATTGGAATAAATTTTGACCGAACGTTCGGAATGGATGGCACGCTCGTGGCCGATCAATTTAAATGTTACTGGACCGCGATAAAACGTTGCGAAAAAAAGAAAGACACAAGTCGGCCAAAGAGAGAGAGAGAGAGAGAGAGGAGGGAAGGGGGGAAGGTAGAAAATTCGTAGAAGAGGAAGAAGAAGAAAAAAGAAAAAAGAGGATAAGTTTGAAATCCACGCGAGAATCCCCACTGGTGTATGAAAAAGACAGAAAAGAGGTGGCAGAGGGTTAGAACAAGGGTAATCGAGGGGTAGAAAGAGAGGGAGGGAAAAAGGTGAGAAAGAAAGAGGAAAGAGGATCGAATATATTGCGAGTGCCTGTTACGGACGCTTTCAGAGCTTTTGTGAATTGGCGCGTGTTTACCACGCTCGACCGAATAAAGCTCTCTCGTGCGAACACACCCACACACACACACACACACATATATATATATATTTAACACATTCTTATTGGGAAACAACGAGTGAGAGTGAGAGAGAAAGTGGGACTCGTCTTTTTACGTTTAACGCAAACTACGAATTTTCATCTATTATTTATTTTTATTTATTGGAATTTTCTTCTTCCTTCCTTTTTTTTTTTTTTTTTATAGATGGTAAATGGTGAAGAAATAAATTTGGACACTTGGGTACATGCATCACGAATTTTATTTATTATTTATTTTCATTTATTGTTTCTTTCTTTTCTTTTTGTTTTTGTTCTTTTTAGTTGAACGAGGGTTGGTTGGAGGGAGAAAGAAGAAAACGAATTACGAAAGAGAAAATTGAATTGAAAGAAATATTATGAATTTTGAATCTTACTCGTGGGAATAATTTTATGATGCTTGGGGGGGTGGGGAAAAACGTTGATTAGAAACTTTATTCCTATGAAAATCAAGGTTGAATTAAATGAAGGAATATTTCATAAATGGAAAATTTAATCATTGTTCAAAGATATGTATATATATAGGGTTGTGTCAGGATTGGAACAATAATTTAATTAATACAATTTATTATCATTTTGTAAACTAATGTAACTCTATGTTTAAATTATATTTTCATAGTTTTTTTTTCTTTTTTTTTTTTTTTCAACTATGTATATTTCAAATGACCTGATTCTATCCAGCAAGAAGCAAGATTGAAAAAGAATTTTCGATTTCCTATAAGATCAAAATACAAGTGAACAGTTTGATGGAAAAATGATTGAGAAAAAGGATTCTGGACAATTTCCTGTCTGCTATATACACCCACATATGTGCACTATACCAGTTATTATATATATATATATAATAAATGTGGAAAGAGATAAAGAAGTCTCTGCAGATTAGTTCTCTGAAGGAGAGATTTTCTGATAAAACACACTTTGAGGTTTTCAAAGTGGAATCTGTTACTCGAGTTGAGAGTTGATTTTTAACAAGTGAATTTTTCTAACGAATTTAATTAAACGTATTTTGTCCTTGTACACTCGAAATTATTCGAAATTATTATCGAATGTCCTTGGAAAGATTTCCAACTATCAAATTATTCTATTTCTATATGAATACAATCATATTTAATATATATAATTAATTATTATATTAATTATATTAATAAAATTAAATATTACTGTATCATAGAAACTCTTATAAATATCTAAATTATTATTATTATTAATAATATTTTATATTTCATTAAAATATATATATATTAAATTAAATTAAATTAAATATTACTGTGTTCTATTAACTTACAAATATCTAAATTATTATTGTTATTATTATTATTATTATTAATTTAACTGAAATAAATATTAGGTGTATTTATAATACGAATATTAAAATATTAATGAAAAATATTCTGATATAAACAAAATAAAGGATAAGAGACCACGAACGAATAGAAATGTTTGTTACGTTTCATAGATTTTTTACAATTTTCTTCTCTCTACGTGAATTCAAGTTTCGAATAGGAAAAGATCTATGCTAGAAGATAGGAGGAGGAGGAGGAGGAGAAGGAGGAGGAAGAGGAGGAGGTCTTCTTTACTCTTGGGAGACAAAAATAGATCGTCTGTAGAATATTTTGCAGAAAGAGAAAGAGAAAGGTGTTCAGTTTGCAAYGGTATGCACATGCATATACGCATACATATTAGAATTCGTAATACCTGTGACATATTTCGCTTATTCTACCATGTCGTAAAATCTCGCGTGTATTCTCTCTCTCACATGACCGTGTGGAATTTCTCTCGTTCGAATTATTCTCCTCGAAATTCTCGATTCAAGAAAACGAATGAAAATCTACATACACATACGTGTATATGTGAGAATAATTGTGTGTGTGTGTCACAATTTAAACTAATCAGAATGGAATATTACTTTCTCTACAAGTAAGTTTAATTATTCAAAAAAATTCATTCATCACATTTGTTGAAAATTATTTCGAAAATTCTTAAATGTTCAAAAGTAAATGAATTTTATTCCAAAATTCAAGAGTACCTTTTTTTTTGTATTTATTATTAAATTTACACACACGTTCACTTTTTTTTTCAAAATCATCATCCTTCGATTCTAAAGAAGCTTTTACTTCGAGAAAAAAAAAAAAAAAGAAAGAAAAAAAGGGAAAATCAACCAGAGGAAATTCGGGGATCGATCTCGACAAATTGCAACGCGTCAAGTTGGTTTATTCGCGTTGCTAAGGGGAATAAGACGGTTTATTTGATCGGAAATCAAGCAAAAAGCGGCAACCTTCTCTTTGAGTTGTGTGTGTATGTGTGTGTATGTGTGCTCGGAAGTTGTTGGGAAAGGTAGGGTAGAAAAGGCGTCTACCCCTAAAATCTCATTTCTCCGGGTCTCTGGCGTTATCAAAAATCCGCGAACCTGGATCGAGTTCACAATCAGCTGGAAACTGGAATAACGTGAAAGAAAAAGAGAAGGGATGGGACGGGTTGGATGAGAAGGTGGTGGAGGTGGTAGGGAGGTGAGGTTGGGGTAGGAAAAGCTTTTTTCTTGCATTCTTTTTTTCTCTCCAACCCCAGTTATCGGATAATCGAGCCTGAACTTTGGAATCCAAACTAATCTCGAGCTAGAAAGGAGGAAAAAGAGGTGGAGGCAAAATGGGGAGAAGGGGGACGGGGAGGGGAGGAGGAGGGGGTTTGCGGGGTGGTGGAAAATAGAGAAAGTCGATAAAGCAATAGTTACCTCTATCCATTCCTCGTTTCCTTTTTCAACTTTCGCAAGGAACGAAACGAAACGAAACGAAACGAAACGAAACGAACGACGAATTAACTCGTAATAACAAAAATTTAATCAATGCACGAGTGAGTCTACGAAAAGTTCACTCAATGTACGAATGAATGTACAAAGAATAATTCGAAGTAAATGAAAGTACCAATAATAATAAAGAACCATGATAAACTTTTATTAAACACAGAACTATTATTTAATCTATTTGAAAGAAACCTTATGATACAGGATTAACGTGTAACATCATCATCGTGTTATTACCTTCATCAAAACATGTGATAACAGTGATAAAACTTCTTTAAGTGTTTTTTTATTACTTTCTTAACTCAAGTATGATATCTCCTTAATATATATATATATATATATATAAATTACGTTGATATATAAATGAACACGGATCATTTATTAATGCTTATTTATTTGTTTTCATATTAATTAATTAATACATTACGTATATTCTATTTAATGTCGAACATTTTGGATACAAAATAACAATAAAGATAATGGACAAATTATTACAAAGTTTTTATAATCATTTTTTTTTTTTTTTCAAATTATTCTTACAAAAAGAAATTCACGAATGAAAAGATTTGATGAATTTCAATTTGAAATGTTTTACAATTGAAGATTTGATCGACTACGAGACGATGCCTTTGTAGATGACGTATATCGTGCAAGTGAAATTCATCAATTCGGTCACGAGTTGGTATCTCATACCCCACGATAGTGTGGGTGCTTAATTGCCACCCAAATCCCGTTTCCTTTGTTCTATCTATTCCAACCCTATCCATCGATATTTGCTCGTACGATCGTCATAGCACCTATAGCACGTATACATTTATATTTACATACATATACACATATATATATATGAACCTCTTATGAGAGTATTCCTGTTCCGAAGATTCTACCTCAA
This sequence comes from Polistes dominula, assembly GCF_001465965.1. The sequence continues at coordinate 118,784 of NW_015149111.1, forward strand.
ATTAGATTCTCTTTTATATTCTTTTATTTTTTTTATATAAAATACTAAGGGTGTCCCGTCACGCGTTACTTTGGCTCACAATCAGTCCGATACATACGTCTTTAAGTCAATTGCAATTATAAATTGAGATATAAACTATCATATCTTTCAAGTTGAATGAAACTGCACACAGTGTGCAAAATTTGATTAAAATCGGTTCAGTAATTTAGGAGTTCATTGCGAACAAGCAACGTGACACGTTATTTATATATATTAAGAAAGAAGATATATATATCAAAACCTTTGAACATATTTCATTTGTATGCATAATCTATCGTGCTTTTAAGGTTTGTTCCTAAAACGAAATGCATTTAAACTATTAGGTTTTAAATAAACGAACGTGATTGGATAAATGTTGACGTATATGTGCACCAACACACGTAGAAATTTATTGAAACGTGATTGTGTGCGGGGGTTATATTTACGAGAATGGTCGTCAAGAGTTAAAACGATTCTACGTGAGCATGGGGCCGTCATCTGCAGACACCATGATATCCAATAAATATCCAATAATGTTCGAGCGTGGTTTACGTCTAACGATGGTAACTCAGAAGTAAGCACTGAGAAAGAGAAAGACAGACAGACAGAGAGAGAGAGAGAGAGAGATAGAGAGTGAGTGAGTTCAACCACGTTTCCAGTTCGATTTTCTGGAACGTTTGTCGTAATACTGCAAACTAACTGTAATAATAGAAAGAGAAAGAGAATATAAATGTTGTTATAACTTATAACAAACGTGTCCCTTAATGATGTCGAATAAAATATTTAAAAAAAAAAAAAAAAGAAGAAGATAATAAAGTTTTCTATGACTTTCTTCTTCGTCTGACATTTATTTGTTCTCAACAATTTTCAAAGTTTTTTTTTAAACTACAGAAGGCTGTGTACTTCCCCGAGACAAGCAAGTTTTTTTTTCGAGGACTCCACTTTGACTTAGAAAATTATAAACAAATTTATGTAAAATGTAGATGAAAAAAAAAAATGTTTCTAGAAACTTGAAGACAGTAATAAAAACATATCTAAATTTCCAAACATTTTGCATTTTATTTTCATGTATAAAAAAAATTCCTGAAAAATAAAACGTCGAAATTTTGAACGGTCACACACACACATTTGCCGGGTTTATATACCATAAGTTTGTTAAATAAAATGTGTTCTTTATAAAAATCCTATATCTAATAAATTAAACAAATATTTAATAAATTAAAATACAATGTACTCTTTTTGGTACAAAAAACCAAAAAAAAATCATTCAAGTAAATATTTTGTTATACAGCTAATGAATTGTCTTTCTTTCTTTCTTTCTTTCTTTCTTTCTTTCTTTCTATCTTTGTCGTTCTATCTTTTGGTTTGTTGATAAAAGGTGCATAACAGTGAAGAAGAACGATCGGAATGAGATAATAATAATGACGTTCGCACGATCAACTTTGGACATAATTATTCAAACAATTTCTGCATCGAGGAATGGTTCGTTCTATCGATCGGGTTGGTATTAATAACGTGTAACGTTTTCGGAGATAAAGTTCCTACGAATATGAGAGGAACGTGACCGAAATAATCTATTGAACGAGTGAATTAGATGGACTAGGTTGTGTAAAAGAACTTTAAATATTTTCCTTCAATTCAACTATTCTCAAAATAGAATGTAGTCGATAAATTTTCTATTCAACAAAAAAAAAAAAATAATACTTATTATATTTGAAATTGTTCAATGCAATTGAATCCAAGATCAAAATAAAAACCTACCAAATCCTGAATATCACAACAACAACAAAATAATATTAATTATAAATTAAAATTAAATTAATATTATCACCTATGAAATACAAGAAATGAAATTATTTAAAAAATAAAATTAAAGTCCCTTTTATGCAATTTAATTTCAACCTAAAAAATCCTGTATATCACAATACAAAAATTATATTAATTATAAATTAAATTAAATTAATATTATTAACCGTCAAATAAAAAAGAAACCTTTTCATACAACAAGAAATCAAATTATTTATATAGAAAACAAAATTAAAGTCCCTTTATGCAATTACATTTTGTTATCATTAAAAAGGGGTTAATAACATTCTACATAAATTTTAGTTCAATTAATGATAATACTAGTCTCTTATCATTTAAAATATTCAAAAAAGAAAACACACACACAATACAACCTGATTCTCTCTCTTAAAATATGTTTGAAATATAAATGTGCATATATGTGCATATGTGTGTATGTTGAAGACTATAGACACTTTAGTAAAATAATGAAGGTTAAAATAGAGACACTAGACTCAGATGAACAACATGACCACCACCATCAGACAGTAGCTTCCATTTAACCGGCATCTTCAAAAGCATCGTTGGAATAATTACAGGAACGCTTCCCTCGACGTATTATCTATTCATCTTACACCATGCTTCGAGCATATTCCGTGAGTCCCATGATATTCGTTGGCATCGTGATGATATTCGCAAACTCATCCAAACTCCTAAAACCACGAGTATGGTGATGAACGGTGGGAGCCGTCTAATCTAATCCGGCTTTTCCCTTTTGCTGCTGTTCGAGCCTAGATAAAGCACCAAACATGGACACTACACTTTACAATACATGCTACTTCTAATTACTGAAACACTATTTGACCCTTCCCTATCCCACCTGGGTTATCATTCTTCTTCACTGTCATAAATATTTCACACAAATATTTCTAATCTTATATTGTTTTGATTAACATTTGTCATGTGAATCGATACAAATTTAATTAGGGAAGGATTAGAAATTTTTATTGAATTTTCGAAATTTCGATTGATAAAAAGATTAKGTTTAATAGTATGACAAATAATAATAATAATATAATTTACAATTAAATTTGAAAAGTATAATACTAGATATAACAATTATTAATTAGGAATTTTAGGAATTCTAAACACTTGCAATTTTATTATCTATTTTAATTTATTCAAAATTAGATCTCTATGTAATACCTTTTTCTATTTCCTTTTATATTAATTAAGAATTTTAGGAATTATAAACACTTGCAATTCTATTATCTATTTTAATTTATTAAATTATATCTATATTTTATTTATTTAAATAAATAATTATATTTATAGATAGTTGTAATTCTTGTCAAATGAAATTTAGCACATTCCAAAAATATATCCTGAATTGGTCTCTAAAAAATGTAATGGTACCTAACTCTCTCTCTCTCTCTCTCTCTCTCTCTTTCTCTTTTTCTCTCTTTCACACACAAAATTATCAAAGAGTGCTTGAAAAAATTTTTAATTTTACGAATGGCCAAGAAGAAAAAGAAGAAAAAAGAAAAAGATAGAAATGGAAATGGAAAGAGAAAGAAACAAGCTCGTGAATCAAAAAGAAAGAAAAAGAAAGAGAGAGAGAGAGAGAGAGAGAGAAAACGGCCTACATATTTCCGTCAGTTGAAAAATAAAAACACTCAGCAGCACTCGACCGCGTTTGCCGCACCAGCAAAAGCGGCTAAAGCAAAAGCAAGAATGGGTTGTTGGTTGTTGGTGGGTAGAGGTGGGTTGCTAGATGAACAGGGATGCTGGTTGTTGGATAGGGGTGGGCTTGGTTTGGTTTGGCTTGGCTTGGCTTGTTGGATAAGGGTGAGTTGGTATTACCCCGTCAAGCAATACGGTGTCTGAGTAACACAGTCGTTCTTCTACTTCCTGAGTCATAGCCCTTTGTACTTTTTTCATGTGTTACACGATTTCAAAAATATTCTTCTACTTTTCTAAGACTATTCTTCTTCTTCTTATTCTTTTCTATTTTCTATTTTTTTTTATTTTTTTATTGTTGACGAATAAAAGCGACTGATGCGAGTGAATGAATTCTTCGAGAGAATCTTTTACCATTCCTTTTTGATCAACTGACATTTAATTCGATAACCTTGAATAACTCGTGAAATGTACATCGATATTTGAACCTTTTGTAATTAGAATAATTTATATTATTATAAATAAATAAGTTTTATTCTATTATTTAGTAGTTTATTAATTTTTGCTTAGCACGCTTGGTCCAAAAGACCCAGACCTTTTTTGCAACTTTCGTAATTTTTTAAACATATGTAAATTTAATTTAAAGCTATAAAACTTATATAGTCTTTTTAAGTAAGTATTAAAGAAGTCTGAAAAAAAAATGTTGAAGTAAATCTATGCAATAGTTAATTTTTAATAACAATTATTCTCGTCCGGGTCCAAAAGACCCGGGTGTGGTAAGCGTGTTACTTCAGGAAGGGTGGTAAGCAAAGGTTAAAATAATATTATTAAAAATAAATAATTTTTATTCTATTATTTAATATCACATAAATCATATGTGATATATTAAATATTCATAATATATTTTAATTTATGTAAAAATATTTTTTCAAATTATATTTAAAGTAACAAAATGATATAAATGCAACATCGAAAAACAAAACTGGGTTAACACTGAGTAAAAAAATGATTGTCTTTCCAATCACAATATGTTATTTTCCAAAATTCTAATAAATAAATCTGTATTATAAAATATACATTTATTGTGACATGATCATACGTGAAAAACATGAAATTATTGATAAATCTATTTCTGATTCAGATCTCTAGAGATAACATTTGAAATCTTTTCAATAATAAATTGTTCCTTCTCTTTCGTACTAATTTATAAAATTGCATTTGTAAATTTAACATCGTAGTATATTAAATAAAAAGGTTGCAATTCAAAAATATCATCAGATATTTTCTCCATTATCTTTTTATCTTTGAATATTTTATTTTTCTCAAAGATTACAATTCAATATAAATAACATTTTCTTCAATTGTGTCTATTGGATATGTTTGAAAAAAAAGTCAACTAGAAAATAGTTTTCATCGTGAAACTCACATAACTATACTATCTATCTATCTATCTTTTTTCTATTTTTTTTTTATCTTTTACCTTCTCTCACTTTATACACCTTTAATGGCCTCTTACTAGGATTACCTACTTTCTTACTTTTTTTTTTTTTCTTTTCACGTGTACTCGAGTGATTCCAAACCCAACTAACTCGTGCAAATCTTATTTCTTTGACAAAAAAAAATTCTTCAATGATAAATAAGCTTTGAAAAAATATTCTTTTATTTATTTATCATTATTATTATTATCTATTTTCTTTATTTAAAAATGAAACTCGTTAGGATATCTGCTAGTACAAAAAATAAAATCAAAAGAAATTGTTTCAGTGATCGTATTGGAAAAATGAAATAAAACTAAAAAGCATGGACAAACAAATAAATTTTCAAACTACAATGAATCCATGTTCGACATTTTCTACATTATAGGATGCAAATGACACCAATAGTTATTACAAATACAAAAGCATGAATTAACGATGGTTGAACGTGTGTGTGGGTGTTGTCCCAACGATCATGCCTACCGTTAACGTCATAAATTTTACACTTATGAATATATATATATATAAACCAGTAAGCCTGTGAAAGCGTTAAGTTTAACTTTGGAAATTATACTATGTATTATATAATATACCAAAAACCTCCACATATATATACATGTATATGTAATAAATTGACATGGGTAGAAATCGTGTTAACCCACCTGCTATACCGCAACGAATCGACTACTTTTTGAACATAACCGTGCCATTGGTTAGAACAAAATATAATAAAATATAATATTTGATTTTTAATGTCCTATTGTGATATTAAATATTTTTTGTTTTGTTTTTTAAATGAAAGTTTTACTAATCTGTTTATGTAATTGAATTTGTCGGAAAAGGAATATTTAATAATAATTGGAAGAATTGTTCAATATAAATTCGATATCGAAGGTATCAATATCAAGTACATGATATTATGAATATCGTTTTTGTACAAATTGGTAAAACGAGATAATATTCTATTTTTTTTTCTCTCTCTCTCTCTCTCTCTCTCTCCCATCACAAAAAAATATTTTGTTTAATAAAAAGAAAAGGAGTGAGTGAGGGGGTTGGTGCAGAGGGACAAATGTAAGGTTTGTTGATTTTATTTGTTAACGACGTTTCGTCAAATTCATTTGGGGGAACAAACGAAAAAGAAAAAAAAAAAATCGATAAAAATTGAATTGTTTTTTATTTGATTTTATTTAACTTTTGGCGTTTGTATAAAAGAAAAAAAAAAAAGAAAAAAAACATTCCTATATCGTTAATAGTAAATCGAGATGAAATATTCGAAGATAACTTTCAGGAGTATAAACGGTGACCCTTTTAATGGGTATAATAAATTAGTCAAATTCGTTATATAATCTAATTCTAAAATTATGATCGATGTGAATTCTCTACATGGTTTAAACTAACATTCCTATCCCTAATTACTGTTCTTTCAACTGATAACTCTAACGTTATCTCTTTGAAAATGTCCCTTTATCATTTACGTAAATGTATGATAAGCATTGTCCAAAAAAAAAAATGTCACATGATTTCGATTATTTATTTTTATTAAAAATTGTTCGTAAAGTAATTATGATTAAAACATTCTAGAAATCGTAATGAAATATTTATTATGAAATAAATCAAAAATGAAAGTATATTATAAATAATATAAATAATAATGAGAGAAGTAAATAATGAAAATATATTTCTTTCAAATAGAAATAATTAATGAATGTAATATAAATGAAATTTTCGTTAAGTATAGTATTGACATTATTATACATTAATGTAATTGGTAGTATGTATTCATTTTTATTCGATTGTTTTAATTTAATTACGAAAACGTGTAAATAATTCGCATTATTTCGATTTATTACTTGTAAATAATTCAGAATAAATTCAAAAAGACATATTATTATTATTATTATTATTATTATTATTATTATTATTATTATTTTTAATTTTATTAATATGTTATAAAATATGAAAGTATCGCGGAAGAGATAGATATATTCCATTAACTTGGTTGAAACCGATATGGAGCGAAAAAATATGGAAGCGTTTTTAAAATGAAGATCCGAGGGTGAGCATGAGTTTCTTGGTATTCCATCCGATCGCGAAAGTTTTACGGTAAACGATAAATTTGCGAATGACGAGGGTGAGTAGTTACGGGGGAAAAGAGAAAGAAGAAGAAGAAGAAGAAGAAGAAAAACGAAGAAAAATCATGATTCGGGTTGAACCTTTTTAGTGGTAGCCTAGAAATCGATATTGAAGTAAACTTTGATGGATATAAATAGATAGCTGTTTCTTGTAAATTTCTTACATTCTTCTTCGTTATAACGAACAACCAAAATTACAAATGAATAATATCAAATAAAATCGAAAAAGAAGAAGAAGAAGAAAAAGAAAAGAATGAATTAATTTTCATTGTGAAATTAAAATAAAATTAAAAGAAATAAATAAAAAAGAAATTGTAGAAATAAAACTTGATGGATAATAAATTGCGCGTGGAAATTCTAAACGTTTTGCTTTTTCTTACTGTAAAGAAAAAAAGTAGAAAATGAAAAATAAAATAAAAATAACAAAATAAGAAATAAGTTGAAAGAAAGAAAGTTGAGTAAAATACAAAAAAAAAAAATAAAAAATAAAATGGAATACAAAGGTGGTAGGGGAGAACGGTCGAAAGTTTGTTAGGACGAGCTGCCACGAGAATAGAATTTTCGACTTCAACGTCATGGCAGTTTCCTCCTCCTCCTCCTCCTCCTTCTCCTCCTTCTCCTGTTGTCTTATGCTGCTGCTATGCTCAAGTGCGAAGAAAATGGCGGAAGTACTTGCCAAGCTTGCATTGCATTCTTTTACCCTTCCTTTTTCTCTGTCCGTGTTTCTCTTTCTAAGTGTGTTGCTTGTTTCGTTGCTTGTTCAACCCATGTCTACTCATTTTCGTTCTTCTCACGAGTGTCCAGGACTCAAAAGAACTTTGCTTCCAACCCATACCCATACCCATGAGACATCGAAAAAGACTTGCTTTTTTTCCTCCTATCTTTTTTTTTTTTTTTTTCGTTTCAAACTTGTTGTTGTTGTTGTTCTTGTAAAACTTGTGAAAACGTGTCATGTTGTTTGTCTCTTGCACATATATTTACATGTGTATTTAAATAAATGTATAAGTGTGTTGTTGGTTAGGGTTGCGTCAGGATGATTGCGTCAAGATGGAGTAGGTGACCCCCATAAGATTTTAACCTTATGGTTAGTAGAATCCTTGACACAACTTAATAGGATTTAGTCTTATGTACTATCTCTGTTTAAACTACTTGTGTTTAATTATTTTCGTGCAGACTAAATGGGTTACGTTAGGGTTACGTCAGGATTGCATTATTATTATTATTTTTTTTTTATATTTTATTTCTCTTCTTCTTCTTCTTGTTCTTCTTCTTCCTTTTCTCATTCCAAGCATAATTAAGTGAAATCTTAGTTACTTTCGAACTTTTCTGTCCTTCATTCTTGTTCATCTTCTTCTTCTTCATTTTGATCCTTTTTTTTTTTATCTCCACCTTCTTACGAGTTGGTACTTATCAAGCGAAACGCAAAGACTTCGTTTCTTTCGAAAAAAGAGAAAAGTAATTTTTTTTTTGTCGAGTAGTAAGTACACCAAACCCTTTCTCTCCACGCCCTTTTCTTTTTTTTTTTTGTTCTCAGAACATCTTCCAACCTTTTCCACTAGCACCCTCCTCCCATATTCCTGTTCGAAGGGTCGCTTTGTCGACTTTTCTCATTTGAACGGGGGATTAAGTTGCTTTATTTGACCCGCCATCCAAAAAAAAAAAAAGGTTAAGGGTGAGGAAGTTAAAAACGTTTACCTTCAACTTTAAGAAACTTTCAAGTCATTAGTTATTAAATAATTGTCTTCGTTTGTTCAAGTCTCGAGAAAAGAGAATGGAAAAACAATTGAGAGAAAAAAGGAAAGTGAATAATATAATCCTATTTTTTTTTTGTCCCCTTCATTAATTAATTCTTCCTTTATCCTCTTTTTATCTTTTTTCTTTTTTTTCTTTTGCAATATTTTTCTTCTTTTACGACAAAGGAATGTTTACACGTTCAAATTGTTTGTTGAAAATGAAAGAGATTAGTGCTGCAGTTGGTTATGTGTCTATGCATTTTTAATAATAAACAAGATGACATTTTTACCTGAGTAAAATTCTTTCTCTCATTAAGAAAAGGTACACCACGTTAATACATTTTGTCTTTTTTAATTTAATATTGCAAACAACAACATTTAATATCTCATGCTGAAAAGTACTAATGGAAAGAGAAAAAAGTGTTATCATGGTTTTTTGAAATACAATTTCTTTTTTTTTGTTCAAAATCAAAAAACACATACATTTAATATTTATTCACGTGTTCGATTTATTTATTTATTTATTTACATAACCATAAAAAAAAAGAAAAACACCAAAACAAATAAAAATAATATGCCAATTCACAAATCTAATTTTAATAAAATGATCAAAACTTGATTTCAAATTAATCTCATCCTACGTTTACAATTTAAAAAAAAAAAAAAGAAGAACAAGTTTGTCAAAATTTAAATGTCAGATAATTTTCAGGTGTCCTTTTTACAATTCATAGAAAATAAGAGAGAGAGAGAGAGAGAGACAGTCGTGCCCAGAAATCATAGATTTCGCTATTAGGCTTCCGATTGTTCGAATATCTATGCTAGACAAGTTTTGTACTCGTTAGCATAATATCTTAATACGAGGATGCTCGGCTTCTATTCAGAAGGTTTCTAGGAGGAGAACGTCAGACACGATCTAATTTAAAGTTTCAACTTTAAGGATAGAGATAGACGGAGATAGATAGATAGATAGATAAATAGATAGAAATAAAAAAAGAAAGAGAGAGAGAACAAGAGAGAGTGAGAAGACGTGCAACGTTCTTACATTGGACAAGACAATTTATGAGATATAATTTATATGTGTGTGTATAACACGTTCTATTTCCTAAAAGCATTCTCCCCCCTAACACACATATATATATATAAATATATTTAAATGAATAATTTAATGTAAAACATGTGTGTGTGTGTGTAGGGGTGAGAGGAATATGTATATGTGAAAATATGTAAATATAAAAACAACCAAATCTGTTGGGTTATGTCAGGGTTGCGTCAGAGTTTAACGTCAGGATTTTACAATATTATTTGACAATATTTGTTTGTACATTTAATATTTTGATTTCTTTGACAAATTGAAGAAATGTAATTTAAAATGAGATTCAAGTAGATTTCCAATCAAATTGTCCGTGATTTCTACTTTTAACGATGAACATAGGATAGCCAGTAGTATTTTCTACTTCTATTTACTAGTACTATTTACTACTACTACTATTACTATGTAATACTTTTACTCGTCGTCAATTTGACTCGAGAAGCATCGAAGCAACTACTTTTCAACAATCAATTTCTATTTTCCGCCTTCGTTTCTACCGTTTACCATTCCCTTTTTTTCTATGGTGAAAACGGTTTTGCGGAATGATTCGTTTCGACGGTGATGGATCGTAGAAAAAAAGCAGCAGCAGCTACTATAATTTAAGTCAATTGTTCGAATTGAAATACGATTATCTACCATTTAACTTGGATTGATGACAAATTTGATTTTCTTACTTTTTTTTTAACTGAAGCAAATAAATCCATGAAGAGAGAGTTTAAGTGAATATAATGAAATTAATTCTAACTTGTATGTTTTACAAATATATTATCTATTTATTTATTAACATCTCTTAATGAATTATTTTTTAATAATAAAGATAAAAAAAGAATATTTCAAAATTATCTCATGTAAATTTAACAATAACAAATAAATGTCAAAATTGTAAGATTAATTTCATTCGTATTTATTTTATTAGGTGATTCGAAAAGTCGTTTTGTTTTTTGCTGACACAATAATGGCATTAGTTGATACAAACCGATAAGTAGTAACACATGAGATCGATGAGAGATGATAAATTTATTAAAATCAACTATTTATGACCACTTGAAAGGTTTAGATTTAACCTCGAATCAAGAATTATCTTCATTTTTACAAAAGAAAAAACGAAACGACTTTTCAAACCACCTAAACATACATATCTTTATTTATATATATAAATAAGTGGTTTTTATTCGTAACTTTTATAAGAACAAATAATCAAATAGAAATATATCGAACTCTGTTTCTTTGTTGTTCTAACAAAAGGTTCAATCGATAAAATCCTATTAACAAAACAAACGACACACACACACATACACATACATATCTATCTACACCTACGTTTCATAATTACCTGGAAATTCTTTTTCTTCATCGACAATTTTTTCTTAAAAACCAAATGAAAGAAATACAAAATATAAAAAGTATCTACATTTAAAGAGAAAATAGCAACTGAAAGAAAGAATGGAAGAAAAAAAATAAAAATAAAAATAAAAACGTAGACTGGGGATAACGTAACGAGAGAAAGAGAAAGAGAGAAAGAGAAAGAGAGAGAAAGAGAGCAGCGAAACGAATCTCCGACAAAAGCGTTATTTGCCGATGAAAACTCAGCACCCACGAGCGCTTAACGACGCTCGTTGAATTTCATCGTATTCTCTTTCCTCTCTCTCTCTCTCTCTCTCTCTCTCTTTCTCTCTTTCAATACACAATGAAAAAAAAAAAAAAAAAAGAAAAAAAAGGATAGGCAGATAGAATTTTGATTCGAAACGAAGCGCGACGGCATTTCTACGCGTTATTACGCATATACCCACGATTTTATTTCGTGACGTGCGAAAGGTCAATACTGTTCTCTCGGTATATGCGAATGTAAACGCAAAAGGTTTGGTTGCACCAGTAACAACACAGTAGTACCATCACCATCACTACCACTACCATCACCACTACCATCAGTAGCAGCAACAATTTCCACGATTCCTGATGAAAACCACGCCGATTTATATATCTCTTTGCTATATTTGTATGGATATATGTGTATGTGTCTGTCTACCAAACGTGGGGATCTAACAAACCTGAAAACCACTCTTTTCCAAACTCCCCTAACCCCACCCCTTCCTCCTTTCGCTTCGTATTTTCAATCCCCGAAATAAATATATATATATATATATATGTACTGTATATCTTTATGCGTATATTAATGACTTCATTTACTTGACCCGCAAAAATTTACATGCAAATACCTTAACACTCTCCCCTTCATTTTCTATCTATCTCTCACTCTCTCTCTCTCTCTCTCTCTCACTCACTCTTAATTTTTATACAAATACATACACACGTATACGCATAAGCACACATATTGCGATTCAAACTGACTGCCATTAAATTCGGATGTTTCTATTTTTTCTTTTTTTTTTTTTTATTTGATTGTTTTATTGGAATTATATGTTTGGTTTGTTTGGTTTTAAAACCTTGAAAAATGTCTTCGTGTTTTTGTACCGTAAGGATATAAAAATTGATTATATCTCAACACACTGTTCWTTCTTTCTTTCCTTCTTTCCTTTCTCTACTTCTTTTTCTTTCTTTTATCAATTTTATCAGATCTCGTAGCATCAAAAATTGAGCCGACGGCTACCTACCAACTCGTATATTCTCAAATACGCGAACTTTTATCACAGAACAACCAACAACAACCAGACGCCTGAAGATAACTAGAATTTTTTTTTCGTTTTTTTAGAATATAGATACCTTTTTATCACCTAGCACGAACTAATAAATGAAATTTCAGGTATATCGTTATCTACAGTTGACTACATTTGTCTACGTAATCTTCAATCGTAGTTTTATATTTTTATCATTTCACATATTACCACCAAAGTTCCTCGTTTTATAAAATTCGTCAAATCATTTTTCTTTTTTTTTTTTTTTCTATCTTTCAATCGATCGAATTTAATTTAAATTATAATTAATTTCATTACACACACACACACATACACATTTCATCGAAAAAATATTGTCAATGTGTTTCCACGAATAACAAAAATTAATTAATTAAGATTATTTCGAAATGTCGAATTATTTTCCAAACTCAATCTCATTTGTCATTAATTATCGCAATAATAAATTATGTTGAAAATCGTTCAACAAATTACTTGAGAAAACACGATTGTAGGACAATAGGGGATGATGATGACGATATTGGGTGGTGGTTTTATTGGGTGGTTGTTGATCAAGATTTCCAACAAAATATGTTCAAATATCAAAATGGGTCGTGAATAATCATTGCAAGAAATACTTTTCAATCTATATTCTCTTCTCGTTAAATTAAATATGACGACGAATTTGAACTGTTAGACAGATATCAAAATTAATCAAATTGCACACGTTCTCACGTATTTTCATCTATCTTTAATAAATCAACTCTTCACACAAACACACACACACACAGACACACAACAATAATTGTACTTATCCTTCTGCAATTTTCAAACATTTTTTGATCAAATCAAATTCACTGCACGTGTTATATTCTAAACAATCTATTTATTATCTACACATTTATCTTTTTATAATTTTGAATTATAAAAATATAATAATGGCGCATAGGTTTGAATCAAACGAGAAGAATGGTGTTGTTGGTTGATGGGTAAACAAAACAAAAAAAAAATAAATAAATCTTTGCAACGAGTATCAAAGACAACGGACAAGGGAACAGAGAGAAAAAAAAGAGCTTTTTTAGAATGAAAAAAAAAAAAAAATGAAAAATCTGGTGCTCCATTTTCTCGGTTCTTCCACGCGATCGTACCCGAACACGTAACGGGATATTTTCAGGTGCCTTTCAACGCGTTAATTGGCCTCTCGTGCTCGTAACGAGAAGGTCGTTCGACCGTCCTTTTACAAAGCTCTATGCTTTTTGGCGGTTTCACGATTGCACCCGTTTCATCGGTTAATTTTGTTTTTCTTTTTTTGGTTCTGTGTTTCCCCCTCCCTCTACTCCCTAACACCCTCCCCCACCCACCCTTCCTTTCGTTTTTTGGGCGAAAGGTGATCACTCTATTTTTTATTTTGTTTCAATTCATGTTCTCTGTTCATTTGCTTTACTTGTTACTCCATTTTACTTCTCGTTAATCATTCAATCAGACAAAAATACACACACACACACACACACACACATACACAGTTAATAATTTTCTAACACAAACGTAAAATTTGGCGACTCTGTCGATTCTATACAATTTTGTGTCCATTTTTTTGTTTTTTGTTTGTTTTTGTGTGTAAATAAAATCTATGCAATTTGAATGAAATATTTGGTTGTTTTGAAAATAATTTCGTTTTTTTTTCCTGACACAATAAAATCATTAGTTTGATGCAAACTAGCAAATATCAAAATGTAAGATCGGTAAGAGTTTAAATTTATTCAAATTCAATTATTTATGACCACTTGAGAATGGCTTAGGTTTAACCTAGTAGCAAAAATTGTCTTCATTTTCACACACACACACCAAAAAAATATACAAAATCATTTTCCGAACAATTCAATAATTGTGACGTATTGTGTAACGATAGTCATTGATTATAATTTATCATTTGATATGTATAATAATTATATACACGATGGAAATTTATTATATTCGTCGAACGTATTAAATGTCATTAATAAATGAGCTAATAAAAAGAGGGTATTAAGTTACTCGCGGATTTTAGTTTAATTCGCGTTATTAACGTTAATGGTTGGTAACGCCGCAAAATGATGCTATTACAACGAATCACCCACTGACGATCCAAAATTTACGATTATATAAAACCATATACCTATACTAACAAATTTATACGAACGGTGAGAATCCAATGGAGAGAATATTAAGTGTCCATACAAATTCATGCAATTTTTTTCTATAATTAAACCTTTCACACACACACATACATACACACATTCACATTCACATTTATTCTTGATAATAATCTTTGACAAAAATCCATAGTGAACTCAATAATAATTTAATTAATACGTTTCAATTAAATGAATTTTAGTGAATAATAAAATCCAAATTTTTTGTACTCTTTTCTTTCTTTTATTTTTTATTTTTTTTTTTTAATTTCATTTGTCTATTTTAATTTAATTTCTTATTGAATAATAAAACCCAAAATTTTCCTGTACCCTTCCTGTTTTTCATTTCAATTGTCCTACTTTGATTTGATTTCTTTTCAAAAGAATATTATTATTCAATTATTCTATTGATTTTCTTTTTTTCTATAGTGTGGGTTTAAAAGATACTTTAAATATTAAAGCTTTTTACACTTGGGATGACATTTCGCAAACATTTTATCACGCGTTATAATACGCTTACGAGTGTTTAATGCGATTTTCTACCTAGTAAAGGTTCTGCTAACTCTAAGATGTCGCATTTTCTAAGCTGAATGAAAAAGAAGAAGAAGCAGAAGAAGAAGAAGTAGAAGAAGAAGTAGATAAGAGAGCTTTTATAATAATCTTTCATTCTATTTATTTTTCTTTTATAATTCTTCCTTTCACAATTTTTATCGATACTTTTTACAAAATACAAATCAAAAGCAATTTATTGAAAATGTTTTTATTCCCATCGTTGTATCGACATAAATAAAAATCATATCAAATGATAGATTTATTTTAAAATGATTTTTTTTTGGGGGGGGGGTTTTTTGGTTTATTTGAATTTGCTGATGTTGAATTAATTAGTAGAATTTTTGAGCTTAAGTCAGTATCATAATTATTACCATGCATATTATGTATGTTGATATTAACGTGAAATGTTCAAGTTTACCTTTTGATATGTATAACATGCGTTTGAATTTATGCTAAAGATAACAGAAAGTTAAATTAAGGTTTAATCATCAAAAAAAAAAAAAAAGTAATTCTTATTAATTATTTCAATTGAACAATAGAATAATTTGTGAATATGAAAACAATTATTAGAAATAAAACGTATTGTGATTGATGGATGAAAAAAAAAAAAAGAAAAAAACCACTTCAAACGAAATGAGAAAATAATTAAAGTCAGATAGCATTGTTCGATCGATTTTCTTCTATTTGACTTAGTCTTTTAAAAAAAAAAAAAAAAGAAGAAGATGGTTAGAAGGTAATAGAAGTTTTACGCCAAAAGGGAAAACCAATAACTGCGGTGATGGTGGTGGTGGTGGTCGTTCGTTGATCGTTGAATTGCTATTGACCAAAGAAAAAGAAAATGAAGCTCCACCCGGACGATTACTTCTTACTATACCATAAAAAAAAAAAAAAAAAAAAAAACAAGAAAGAAAGAATTAAATAGACAACTTAGTTTTTTCTGCAAATAATTCTTCTTCCACTAAATAACAATATAATAATAATATAATTATATTAACACTTTAATAACTGCACGTTTACGAATAACGTAGCCAGGGTTCGGTGACATTTTTGAAAAATTTCAATTAGAAAAACTGTAATTAAATTCACGACAAAATTAACATAAAAAATCAACAACAACAACAAATTTAATTTTATATAATATAATATAATTTTAAACATATCAAAAGTTATAAATAAATAATAGCCAATAATGGTTGTTACGGCTATCACACACACGCATGTTGCATGAGTGATCATTAAAGTGTTAATATGATACAATTATATATAATATAATAATTAATTTAGATGTAATTTATTGACATGTGATTAAAATAATGAATAATAATAAAAATAATATTAATATAAAAAAATAATGAAAATGTTTAAGTGAAAAAGTAAGAAAAGTAAAAGTAAAAGAAAAGTTGTAACTTTACTCAATGTCGCCCGTGAACTATCGATTTCTTACGAAGGACACGTCGGTATAAATGCAAAAGATAGAAAGAGAGAGAAATAGAGAGAGAAATAGAGAGAGGAAGATAGTGATAGTAAAAAGCAACGATGTAGTTGAACGTCTCCTCAGATGAACGCACGATTACTCTCGGGAAAACGTCATACGTCGACGTTTAATACGATAGCTGGTGGTGTTCCCTGTAACATCTCACCGGGAGAGCTTTCCCTGGTGCGCATATGTTACTCGACATAATTATTTGCATAGCCAATTAATGGCATAAACTAGTCCTGAACACAATTGCGATGTCAATTAACGCTTACAAACCCCCAACTATTATCTCACCATTCCTAATCTATTGTAGAACTATTGTATCACCATATATATATATATATATGTTTCGAACTATTAATGTACATTTATACATTAATTTTTTTATTGGTTACTTATTTTTATTTTTATTTTTATTTTTATTTTAATTTTAATTTTTTCGATGATATGTGAGTGCATATGTGTGTTTGTCAATTTTACCTGATATTGTTTTTATTTATTTTTGTAATTTTATTTTATTTATTTTATTATATGCAACAATTAATATATATTTTATTAATTATTAATTATTAATTATTTTTATTTTTATTTTTATTTTTATTTTTGTGATGCTAGGGTGCTTGTCAATTCTACCTGCCACCTTATTTATTTATATTTTTGTAATTTATATTTCTTTTTATTAATTATTATTTTATATTATTTTTTTTTTTATTTATTTAAGTTTATATAATTTATATTTTCTAAAAATAAAATATATAAAGGTAAAAGTTATGTAATAAAACAACACATTATTATAACACATATATTACAACACAATATTATAAATTACTTACAATACAATATAATTAAAAAAAAAAAAAAAATGCACTGATATTGATAAAATACTTTTCATAATAATTTATTTTTTCTCTGATAATAAATAAAAATACTATTTTATCTACACGAATGAAGATAACTAGTTTAAAAGTTAGAAATTGTTAATAGAAGTCATTTTTCAAAAGAAAAATTCTCTCTCTCTCTGTCTCTTTTTAACTTTTTACTTTTGATTATTTTTTCTACGAAGAAATGAACTTTTACAGTTACAGTTGAATATAAGTATGTATATCGAAATGCGTACATCATCACCACCCAGAGGCGTTTCACGTTTAAAACGTAAGCAAAGATTTACGAACTTCCAGGTTTACATTCAATCGCGATGGTTGTCCAATGGTTGGGTGACCTGGTTACGTGCTAGGAAAGTCTCCAAGTCGTAGACTGCTGTCTATCGATGAACTAACGTCTGTCTTACCCTCTTGTCTATATACATTTATATTGGTATGTGTATATACGTGTATATATGTGTGTATGTTAGATACGTTAAAAGAATGAAAAAGAAATAAGACCGACGACACCTTACTCTCTCTCTCTCTCTTTCTCTCTCACTGTGAACTCTTACATTTTCACATTTATTTCGTCTACTTTTTCGATTGAAAGAAGAAAGAATTAAAAAAAGAAAAGAATACTTTTTTTTTGAGATTTTTACAAGATAGAAAGAACTGGACTTAAACTTGTGACGTAGTGTAGTAACATGAACGAAACTTTGACAAAAGTTCGACAGATATCCCTGGAATTTCATGCGAAAAAGTGCACCGGGTTTCTTCTTCTTCTTCTTCTTTTTATTTTATTTTTACGATCGAGTTAAAAACAGGAAGAAATAAAAGAAAGAATCAGAAAATTGAGGACGAAAGAATGTCCGAATTATTTTCTTTTTTTTTTTTTTTGTTTTTTTTTATATCGATTTCAAGTAATGAATTCATCCTGATATAAAATATCAATCGCAAGTATAGTAAACGTGTCCGGCACACCTACGATAAATATGTCCAACCATAAAGTTTTTCAAGCGAGTCCCACATGTGTCCCACACACACACACACACACACACAGAGAGAGTTTTATTTTTATTACCTTTGTGCAAACTCAAAACACACCCTGAATTTTCTCTCAACTACTTTCTTTGATCAAGGACAATTGTAGGAAATAATCAAAAGACCTTGTTCCTCTTCTACATTTTCATCTTCAAATTAATTGAACTATTTCGTAACACATTATTATTAGCCTATAATAGACCTTTAACTCATCGTAAGTAAATGGACAAAGTTAAGCCCATTTTTCTAAATGATATTTATCGAGATATACTAAATTGATGTGTTCACGGACCCACCCTTAAATGTTAAACCCTCTTGGAACGAGACAACTAACTAAAGTCTTCGACACGGTGGCTTACACGTGAATAATAGAGGCCATTACGAACACTTTTCTTTTGACCTTTTAACCATGGAAAAAGGATTTAAAAAAAAAAAGAATATAAAAAAAACCCCCCTGGTAGTTAAGCAAATGAATAATAAACTTTTACGTGTTTCTAACAAAAATAAAAAAAATAAATTTCAAATTCAAATGAATTCTTTTTCAATAATACGATTCACATCAAACTAACATTACAATTATTTGTTTAGAATATAATGAAAATTAATATTAATAATAATATTATATTTTAAATTATTATTTTATTAATTTAAATTAATATTCTAATAATATTATTTGAATTATTATTTTATGCATTAATATTAATAACACATACACATAATATTATACAAATACCCATAACAATTTGTAATAATAACATTAGAAAAATGTCATCCATTTTTTTTTCTAATTCCTTTTAACGTATTAAAATTGATATAATAATTGGAACGAAAGGTGGAGTCAAATTGCAATTTTCAATTTATGAATTTGATAGGGCAAGATCGATAAAGGTTGTTCCTTGGTTAATCACGAAGGGATTTCGTATTAGTTTGGTGCGATAGTGCGTTATATCGTTAGCTAACGTGATAGACTTCCTGTCTCTCTCTCTCTCTCTCTCTCACTCACTCTCACTCTCGTGGTAGCTCAAAATGGTTGGCCATAGATCACTAAGAACTCGAGTGCAGATCCGGTTGGTGGTTGTATCCGGAATATCACGGGGACGCATCTGGTCAGTTATAAGCTGTTCCCTGAACCGCATGTGTTTCCGAAGGTTTCAGTATATATAATCGAAATATACAGAGAATAAGATTACAATTCTATGTATAATCAAATTTCCAAACAATTATCATATCCCTTTTCACCGACATTTTTCAATTCATTTCAATTTTAAACTTAAATCCCCAAAGAAAACACATGTGTTATCAGACATTTTTAAACAATTCAAAGATATGATTCATTCTATGACAAATTGAATTTTTTTCTATTTAAATATAAAAAACAATTTGTATTATTTATTATCGATGTAAAAATATTGGACAATATAAAAATGTTTATCTATATATTTGACTTGTTGGTAATTAACCCTTACATTATTACCAACCCATATACGGGTAGTTCATGCAAAGTGGAGTACGCAGATACGACCTAACGACCCACATAAGTGTCGTACGATGCTACAATAAAAAAATATATGGTTTTAAAGATAATAACACCATATGTATTCTACAGAAGAAAAAAACAATCAAACAAAATAATCTTTAGTAAAAAAAAAAAAAAAGAAACATTCAATTGAATCTACTTCAAAGTCCACCACATAATTTTCATCAGAACATAAAATAGAATTATTATTAAATATAATTCTGATCAAAAAAGAAAAAAAAATGATATCGTAATATAAAGGGTGGTATAGAAAGAAAAAAAAGGAATAAAATAAAATATATGTTGAAACCTAATCCGTGTTAACAAAGGGTAGAGGAAAAAAAGAAGAGGAAAGGAAAGAAGAAAAAACAAAGAGAAACGATCAAAGGGAAAAGACAAAAGAGGGTGGTGGTGGTGGTGGTGGTGGTGGTGGTGGTGGTTAAAAATGAGAGAGAGAGAGAGAGAGAGAGAGAAGAAAAGAACGCCATGGGCGATCTTTGATCAAACCGACCTATAAAATGAGTCCAAGCTACGATAATCCGTGCCACAAGTTTATATGCTCTTTTTCTATCTTTTTTTATCGCATGGTCGCGTTCCTTGAAACGTCCCCTACTCACGCGAGAAGCCACCCCGGTCAATAATTGGAAAGATAAACAAAACTCCTTCGTACTAACCCTAACACACTTATATAATTTTTTATATATGTAGTACAAGAATTTAGGGTAAACACCATACATTAATATTGATAAAATAATCCTATAAATTAGATGAATATTTTTCAAATACATACACATACATATGATACTGTAAAAATCCCTTTGTACTAACCCTAACACACTAATATAATTTTTTATATATGTAGTACAAGAATTTAGGGTAAACACCATACATTAATATTGATAAAATAATCCTATAAATTAGATGAATATTTTTTAAATACATACACACACACATATGATACTGTAAAAACCCCTTCGTACTAACCTTAACACTAATATAATTGCTTTTATATTTGTAATACAAGAATTTAGGGTAAACACCATACATTGATATTGATAAAATAATCCTATAAATTACATGAATATTTTTCAAATACATACATACACATATGTGATAGTGAACATTGATTGGTCATTAGTAGAGATCATATTATTATAAGGCAAGCCAATTTAGTAGGAAAATTTAGAATTTCATTAACGAGATCATCGGATGTAACATTCCAATGATTTATTATAAATCCTGAAATAACACATATGCAACGTTAACGGGGATACGCTTACCATATATTAATCTTTAAACATACGGATGTGTGTACACAGAGAAGGAGGAGGAGCAGGAGGAGGAGGAGGAGGAGGAGGAGGAAGAGGAGGCCTCTAATAAACAGTTTATAATAAATTATGGCAACATTTGCATCGCAACTAGTCAACGTTTATCTACATTTTATCCTTGATTATATTATAATTTATATATTTAAGTAGTATAATAAATGTATCTAGTATTCTAAAAGGATAATTGTGTGATCAATATTTCATATTTCCATTTAAAGTACATATTATCATTGTACAATATTTTATTGTAATGCTTAACTGATAATTCATTAATCACAAAATAGAAAAACATTGTTTTGTTAATATTAATTGATAATTGAAGTATTATTTTTGTATTTTAACTGGTCTTATATTTTTATTTAATGAAAATTATAATTGTTTGTGATCGTACAAATAATAATAATTATTGTCTATAAATATAAATTTAAATTTTAAATATATATATAAATATATAATTATAATTTTAATTAATAATATAATTTTTCATTTAATTTTAATTATATATTTATATTTATATAAATATTCATTTAAAATTTATTATAAATTAATTATAATATTTATAATAATATATAGTTAATATTATATTTATATAAATATATATAATTTTAATTTTAATTTTTACACGAATAATAACATTTCTTAAACAATTAAATAATTTATCAAATCAATGCAACAACATATACGTTCTTGGAAGTATTTAATTTAAATAAAAACTAGAGATAGATCATTCGTGAAAAACTAGTTCATTTAGTACTCGTAAATCTAGCAACCCCTTTTTTTACGAGCACCATCTTCAACCCTATTCATCCCCCTTTCTTGTCATTCTTCTTTTTTTCTTCTTCTTCTTCTTCTTCTTCTTCTTCTTGAAATAAGGAATAGGGAATGTTCCAGGGCAAGAAAAGTTAGTTATTGCTTTCCGATTCGGTGTCATACTTTCATACTCTTCCACCTAGTTACTTCCTAGGTATGAAACTATGTGCTTTGAAACTTTGTCATGCACGTGCAACACGTGGTAAAGACATTTGCCGAGGGAAAAACGCGAAAGTCAATCTATAATGTAGGCTGTATGAGTCATGCGCTTTTGATCGATAGACAACGTTCTACGGGTTCCTAGTTGCTAAGCTTCAAAGCACCACCTCTCTCTTTCTCTCTCTCTCTCTCTCTTCCTAAGTTTGTGATTTTTATGCAATTATTTTGTCTCTTCTTTGTCAAATTTTTTTTTTTTTTAAACAAGAACATTTTCACACACACACACACAAATATGTATTCGATAAAACATTGAAATTGAACGTAACAATTTAAACATAAAAAAAAAAATTACAAATAAAGATGACTACAGATATCTCAAACACATGATACGATTTATCGTTTCTAGTTACTACGATTAATGATCAATCTTCAAATACTAATGTCAGTGTATTATTTCATTTGATTTTCTATCCTTTCTCATTTTTATTTTTTTTATTATTTTCTTCTAAAGAATGAAAGAGAAGGAAGAGTAATCTCGTAAGAAAAATCAACAATATAAGGTAACACACGAACACAACGTGTTCAAGTTATCTTATCGATCTAATGATTTAGTTTCTTCGAAGAAATATATAGAAATAAATTACTATACTTTATTATTAATTTTAACAAAAAAAAAAAAAAGAAAGAAAAAAAAACGGTATTTTTCTTATTAAGTAACACGTACAGGTGTTTAATTTCTTAAAAAAGAAAACAACTCAATAAAAATTGCATTATTGAATCTAACAAATTGAAATATTATTTTGGAAAAAAAAAACATATATTGATTTTTAATTAAATATTTATTTTTCTTCCCCTTTTAATCAATTCCTTTATTCAAACAATTTATATAAATCATTCCAAAAAAAAAGAAAACACAAGATTGTTCAAATGTAACGAAA
This sequence comes from Polistes dominula, assembly GCF_001465965.1. The sequence continues at coordinate 142,182 of NW_015149111.1, forward strand.
AAAAAATGATTTGTGATTAGTGAAACATTTCCATTTTTATGGAATTTTGTGATAAAATCGATGAAAGTTTCGATGGAATAATGGTCAGGCCTTTTTCGAATGGTTTTACGGATGTTTAAATGTCGGTTAACATAACATTGATAATATCGTCCACGAAGCCTTCACATCGGATCGGCCTTTCTCATTGGAGTCGTTTTCGCTTTATCGATGGGAAAGCATCGATAACCGAGCGTTCCGCAGAACAATGTGCCTGTACTACCCTAGACCCGACCACTATCATCGAGTAAAACTCTCGCCCTAAAATCTAAGTACTTGTCGTCACGCGAACTAACACTAATATTACCTTTCAACTACACACACACACATACACACACACATATATACATAGAACTTTCAAACATTTATTTCTATCTTTATTCCTACAACACGAATTTTTAACTATTGGTTACAAAAATACATTTCTACGAAATTTACAAAATATATTATTAAATAATATATTTATATTATTTATCATAATTAATATATTATTTAGTTTTTTATTTTTGTTTGTTTTTATTTTTATGAAATTATCCATATTTTTATTTTTATTTTTATTTTTGAGTGTGTCAATAATTTGATACTTCGATCATTCGTATTTCTAATTACGAAATCACATAAAATTATATATATATATATATATATACAATTTTACCTAATTACTTTTTAATAAAAAAAAAATCCCTAATGTTTAAAATATATACCCGTAATTTATTAATAAATAAAAATTATTTATTATTATAATAAAAAAAAAAAAGAAATTAATTTATTTTTTCTTAGCAACATTTTTCTATGATACTCAACACACGTTTAATACCACCTTACGTTAAAACAATCTAACACATGTCAAAATAAATGATAAAATTTATAATAAAATAGAAAAAAAGAAAAAATTAAATGAAAAAAAAAAAGAAAGTTACGTTTCGAATAAGATTTCACCTTATTTCCAAGCGAAAATAATTCTCCGAGCGCGTATATGAGTCGAGTTTTATTACAAGTTTGAATTTTATCATCTCTTCTTCTTCTCTCCTTTGTTTCTTTTTTTTTTTTTCTTGTGCTTTTTTTGTGCTTTTTTCTTTTTTGGTCCGTGTGTTCTTTTCTAGTTTCATTCTTCTTTTGGTTTCTTTTTTTTCGTTTCGTTTCGTTTCGTTTCGTTTCGTTTCGTTTCGTTTCGTTTCGTTTCGTTTTCCCATGTTTGGAAGAGAACTCGCATTGCTCTCCCATGAGACAGTACATCGTACACTTTCTTGATTATTTTATGAAAACGTCCATTATTCCACATGCTCTTGAAACGTTTATATCTCAAGCACGAAAGACTGTGGCAAACGAGAGAGAAAAAAAAAGCAATAAAAATAAAATAAAAAGAAACCGAAAGAGGGGGGGAGTGGGTGGGTTGGGAAAAAAAAAACGAAATGGGGAAGAAAATAATGGTTTGAAGACATGTGAATTTCGAAACTTTCTCAAGGAAAACATCTTCGTACATTATTCCTATTAATTATTACAATTTTTCTGTAAATAATCATCAGATACAAAAAAAAAAAAAAAACTATTTCCATTTGTAAAACATTTATGTTATATTTATTTATTAAAAAGTTTTTAATATATATAAATTACGTGTTACGTTGTTTGTCCGCAATGAACTCTTAAACTACTGAACCGATTTTAATCAAATTTTGCACAATATGTGCAATTTCATTCAACTTGAAAGATAAAATAGTTTATAATCTCAATATTAGGTAATTCGTTGACTTAAAGACGTGTGTATCTGACTGATTGTGAGACCACAGCGACAAGTGCGTGGTGGGGCGCACCCCTAGTTATTTTCATAAATTTGTTAAAAATAAATTATCGATACTTATGAATATTACATTCGATTGAAAATAATAATTCAATCGTGGTTTAAATAAATTTAAATATATAAATTGATATCTGTAATAATATCAGAAGTAACATGACAAATTCATAACCACCACCCTCCCCCCTCACTTACACATTTTATAATATCATTTCAATTATAATTATAATTATGATATTGTAAAGTATTCGTGTAAAATATTATAATCATTTTTGTACGAATCATTTAATTACTACAATTATATGAAAAAGATTCTACCACCTGACAAAAAAAAACAAAAAATACTTGAACCTATAGAATGTGTCTTAAGATATATAAATAAAATGTGAATTTACGAGTAACGTTTAAAAGAAGAAGAAGAAGATGAAGAAAAATAAAGAAAAAATTATACGAAATGAGAAGTAAAATTATTGCTTGATATAAATGCAACTGAAAAGAGTTCTACAACTCACCACCACCACCACCACCACCACCACCACCATCATCCCATTCGTCTTTTCATTCTTTACATTTCAACGTCAAATTAAAAACGAGAAATTCATTTTAAAAAGATACTTTTCTTTTGACATTACTCATTTTAACCATCATCATCATCATCATCATCGTCACATCGTCGTGTCTATCTACTAAGAAAAATTCTTCTCAAGGGTTAACCAAAAAAAAAAAAAATTAACCTGAACGAAAAAGGTAAATGCTGAATTACAATGAAATGCTATTGAACGAAACGTTGTTTTTCTTTTTTCACGAATCTCCATTTTACGCGTGGACTTGCAAGCACGAATAAAATCGAGGTAAAAGTACGAATGAATGAACGAATTCTCACCAATACCAACTACCCTCTTCACCCCACCCCCTCCCTTCACCCACATTTCAGTCTCTCTCTCTTTCTCTCTCTCTCTCTCTCTCTCTCTCTCTCTCTCTCTTTCTCACCTGTAAAACTCCAACATTTTATTCCTATTTGCAAGTAAACTTTCTCTTTGTATCCAACTTTTAAATATTTTGTTTTTTCTTTTTTTTTCTATTTAATTCTTTCCTTTTACATTTTTCTTTTTTTTTTTTTTTTTGTTATTATTTAAACGGTTTACATTTCTACCTTTTCATATTCCCTTTTTGAGTAAAGGTACATTCTTTATGTTTTCCCAAAAGTGTCGAGTTATTCGATAATAATTTTCTATACGACGAAACATTTAAAGATCTAAATTGAAATCTTATCTTCTTTTTCTTTTTCTTTTTTTTTTCTATTCATCTTGTAAATGAATGAATGAATAAATATTACATGCATATTATACTTACATAAGAAAGATGAGAATTATCTTTCGTTAAATTTCAACAAATTGACTGTAATTTACATTTTCAATACATTGATTGAATATTTGATTTTATCACCACATTCAAAAATCAAGGTTTTATTAACTTTATTTATTACGATTTCATTTGATACTTGAAGTTTGAATATTTTCATTTTTACTGATTCAATTTATTTAAATGTTTATGTGTATATGCATTTATAGATAAATGTGTATAACAAAAACGATTATCCAAAATTTCAAAGCTCACATTATGAAGAAATACACCTCTTGACGAACTAGTTTCAATGAAAGTTTAATATTCAAAGAAGTTTCACAGGAAGCTTTCTCTTTCTCTCTATTTCTGAAATCCACTCATGTTCCTTTTATAACACGCAACATCGATCAGGTGTTAATTAAGAAATCCTACAGAAAGAAAAAAACAAAAAAATAAATAAAAGAAAGTATATTCTTATCGACGTTTTCTTAAATTAACTTACAATTTAATATTAAACTTTGAATATCTTCAAGTTTTCATCATTGATTAGAACATCATTCGTCTTGAAGAGTTCATCAAATAATTTCATATGACATATATATTTCAATCTTGTAAATATAATCAATTAATTTGTCCAAAACGTTCATTTGATATGTCTCAATAAATCTATAATCAAAATTTTGACTGATGTAATCTAAATCAAATTTGATTATTACATAAACAACAACATTGTAATAGAGAACATCATTTTCAAAATTAAATATCGATCATGTCAGCTCGTTAATTTGCCATGATAAATATAAAAGAAAAAAAAAAAAAAGGAAGGTATATTTTTTATCTCTCGAGGTTTATTATTATCGACGAGTTTGTAGTTAACCAACCTATCATTTTTATCATAGATCAATAGACAACATCATAATATAATGGTACCGATCACGCGATCATTCATTTTTTTTTTTTTTTTTTTTTTTTA
>NW_015149111.1:156045-174335 GCF_001465965.1 Polistes dominula
AAAAGGGACACACACATTCTCTCTCTCTCTCTCTCGTTCTCTCTCTCTCTGTCTCTGTCTCAATAATGTTTACAACGAATACTTGTTAATGTTTTCTTCAAATTTACACGAAACAAATACAAAATGATTTCACTGTACAAACATTTATATTTTATTACATATATGAAACACTAATCGATAAATTTGAATATCAATTTTTCTAATAATAATTTTGTCTAAATTAATTTCATCAAGGATTACTATTGACAATTTAAAAACAATGTTAGTACTTACGTATTAACGCAATTGCAGCAAAAATTCCGCTAATGCGCCAATTAAAAGCAATCTTGTTGTTCGCACATAACAACCTTGTTGTTTGCACATAGCAACCGTTAGGTTTGCATCAGGGTTTCGTCAGGGTTTTTATTCTATGATTTGTTAATCCTAAATTATGTTAATACCTAAGTACCACAATATTTTAAGACAATATACTTTTTTACATAGCAACCAGAAAAGTCTACCAACTAAGGATCACTTTCTGCTAATCTAAAAAGTTAAAAGGTAAAAGAAGAAGAAAAAATAGAAAAACAAAGTTTCTCTTGTTTTTTTCGTCTACCCTCTTTTGAAAGTACAATGGAAAAGTTTTGAGAGAAAGAGAGAGAGAGAGAGAGAAAAAAATATAAACTTGTTTACTATCTGCCATGGTGATCATCGTGTTAAGGCTTATCCTCGATCGAATAATACAGATGAATAAAAAAAAAGGTTGGTAAGTTAGAAGATTATAAATTTGGTCGACGAATTTTTTAAAGGTTTCCCCCCAACCCATAAATCCCATCGTTTTCTTTTTCTTCACCTGATTTCATTTTATTTTATTTTATTTTTTTTTTTTTCTATCACACAAGGTCGCGTAAAAAGAAAAGAAAAGCAAAGAAATATTTAATCGTCTAAACTGAAATGGGATACTCGAAGGATCGAGTTATTATTTAAAAGTACATATTTAAATAAAACATTAGTCGATTTACGATGTTCCTACGTTCATTTGATCATACGACCTTCTTCGGTCCAATCGAAAGTTCAAGGACGCATAAAATCGTTCAGCACGATGATGTAGTTCGATCGAAATATTTTATTCATAATTCGTTTTAACCGATTGCAACTTTTCTATTCCGTGTTTAACATTCGTTAATAAATCTGTGAAACGTTTTTCTTTGATAAATCTCTAATTGATTATTTTCAAAAGGAAAATATGGTTCTTATTAGCCGACACAAGCACAAATATAACCATCTCTCTCTCTCTCTCTCACTCTCTCTCTTGGGTAAAATAAATGTCGGTGATCTTCTAAATAATTTGAATAAACTGCTGAATAATAAAGTCTGTTATTTTAACGTTCGTTTTGTACGTAGATTAACTTTAAATAATGTAAAATAATTTCTTTTCTAATAACGATATTTACGTTTAATAAAAGAGAAACAAAGATAAATTCTGTCTTCCTTTTCCAATTAAATAAAAACACAGATTTGAGAGATGGGTCATAAGTTTATACATTAATAATTCATTATTTATGATTAATTTTATAACACACCTATTTGTAATCTAATTTATTTGAGATTTGTTTTTTCTTTCTTATTTTTAAAATAGAAAGACATCTTCGTACGAAGTTTCTAATTGGGTCAAAAATTTTGAAATAATTTTTTTTTTTGGATAAACCAATTAACTTTTTCAACAAAAGTTTCGTAATTAATAATTAACGTCTAAATTTAATATTTTTTTGTTTATTAATTAAATAGAAAGATTTTTATTATAAAATGAAAAGATTGATCAGAGGTTGAATTGGTTGGTCGAAAGAAATATAAATAAAAAAAAAAAGAAAAAGCTTTTAAATGGAGATAGATAAACAAATTCCTAATTTGTTGGAGGATGCTTCTCTTCAAGCTTTTCCTTTCGTTCTTTTCTTGTGTTCGTATGTATACGTAAGTCTCAATTTACGTTTCTAAATCGGATGGAGAGTCGAGTCGACTTCCGCGCCACACGACATCCTCCTCCTCCTCCTCCTCCTCCTCCTGTCCGTCGAAGTTCACCTTCAAGAACTTGTTGAGAGATAAGAAATAGAAAAAGAAATGGAAGCGAAGAATAGAAAAATAAAAAACGGAAAAAATAAACCACAGGTTTCTTATTTTCTCCAAGAACTTGACTGACAACCTAGAATTCTTCTCGAACTAACAGAGATAATCAAAAAAATTGAGATATAAACTATCTTATCTTTCAAGTTGGATAAAACTGCACACACTGTGCAAAATTTGATTAAAATCAGTTCAGTGGTTTAGGAGTCCATTGCTCACAAACAACGTGACACCTAATTTATATATATATATTAAGAAGAAAGATTTACAATAATGAAGAATGTTTATAAAAGGTGGCTTAAAAAATCACTAGAAAAAAATTGCAGTAATTATTAAATCAAGTTAGATTATTTAAAGTTAAATGAAAAGAGACAGCAGGTAGGAAAATTAGTTGAATAGACATACCAAGGATAATGATTCAAAATAAAGTTAGATGAATTTAAGTAAATTTTAGTTCGCCATTGCGTATTATAAATTATGAAGGAAGAATAAAATCCATGCGAATGTTCGGATGATTTCCCTAAGCGCCGTTAGTATTATATACCTATCTCTAGTGGCACCTACTACTACATAGTATCTGACACCTTTATTAACTTCATCATTTTCAAGAGAACCGAACTCTCTCTCTCTCTCTCTCTCTCTCTCTCTCTTGCGAAAACGTTATAAATAATTCATTTATTGGCACGTCATAACATATAAGATTTATTTCTAACTAAATTGCATACAAATTTTAAATGTTTAAGCGAATAATGTTTTTTTCTATTGAAAGAAAATTTAAAAAAAAAAGAAAAAAATGAATTTAATAAAGTCTCAGACAGTCTAATGAAATATCGATAACCATTAATAAAAACTATTGCACTGAAAGTTAAAAATAAACAATTATTTTATCGAGTTGTATATTCCATCACATTATTTTCGTTGCCCTTTTGATTTTTATCATTTACTAAGGAGTGCCCGTCTTTAAGTCAACGAATTACCTTATACTGCTATCTGATAGAATGATATAAACTATTCTATCTTTCAAGTTGAATGAAATTGCACAAAGTATGTAAAATTTGATTGAAATCGGTACAGTAGTTTAGGAGTCCATTGCGGACAAACAACGTGACACGTAATTTATATATATTAAGCTATGTTAAAGAACAAACACACATACCACGTTTACAGAATCAATCCGTCTGTTTTTCTCGTACTTGGTCGTAAGAATTATTCTCATAAAGAAGGTTATTTCAGATTGAAAAGGGAGAGAAAAAAAATAATAATCAACGAAGTGCTTCTTTTCAAAAAGTATCTTATGACCCATTTAATTATCTGATAGACGCGGTTTTGTAAGCTGAGATTGTAAGTACCCGCAGGGCTTACGTGTATACAATGTTGCTTGTGGTCTACGATTACCCTGAATACGAATGCATAAAGTTCTATTCCATCTCTGGTAAATTTTAATTATATATTACCATTAATAGTCAACCTGATATAAACTTTTCAAGAGATATATATATATTAATGACGTACTAATTAAAAATATTACTTTCTCCTAATAATCCATGATTTCCATAATGAAACTCATTTTACGATCATAATCATCACTGTTTTATTAATCTTTATCGTATCACGCCTTTTGTAATAATTTATTATTATTATGTTTTTTTTTTTTTTATAGCATTAGATTAAATTTTATTTTACTTTTACACGCGAGTATAATTGACATCAAATTTTAAATATAATTATAAACTGCAATTACTTTAATTTTGCTATTAAATAATACAAAAATATCTTAACAATCTATGAAATTCCTTGAAGATTGTGATTACTATTCAGTCACATTTTTTTTACAAAATTTATTTGAATCTTAATTAACAAAATTAATACAAAATTAATACGTAAATCTTAATATATAGAAATTAGGTGTCACGTTGATTGTCCGTAATGGACTCTTAAACTACTGAACCAATTTTAATCAAATTTTACACACTGTGTGCAATTTTATTCAACTTGAAAGATAAGATAGTTTATATCTCAATTTATAATTGCAATTGACTTAAAGACGTGTGTATCGGACTGATTGTAAGCCACAGCAACGCATGCCAGGGCACCTCTAGTAAAAAAATATATTATGTAGCATACTTGAACAAAATGAGAAATTGAAAATGAATGCTTTTGTTGGAAGGTAAATCGTGCTTTATCGTAGATCGAAGGAAATAACTTTACTATCCTCTTTTTCTCTTTTATACAATCCGCTTTAAGCTAGAGACGTAACTCTGAGGTCATGTTAATTGATTGACATTCCACGCGCCATTCCGACCTTCCCTCTAACAAGCAAGCGCTTGCTACATCGTTCTCGTTATTTCCGTATTCTCAACGCCTACGTAGTGCGCGCGCGTACATATATAAGTACTTACTTAAGAGAGAATGAGTGAGATGATGATGATGATGATGATCAAGGGGGTGGAGGGAAGGAAGCAGAGGGTTTTAGGAATAGGTAGGAAGAAAGTAGATGTCATCGTTCCTGTATAAATATTTATCATAGAAATTTCATGTGTTTTTTTTTTTTTTTTTTTTATTACGTTTTTATTACAGAGATTTTTATACGTGATTGATATTATATACATCGTTTACACGTGTTTACAATGTTTATATTTTTATTGAATTATATTTTACAGTTTGTAGGTAGTATTCTACGTGTGTGTGTGTCTGTGTGTTATATTTTGATCATTTTATTATATTTGATTTACATTTTAGCATGATATAAATTGGTTTCATGTTCATGTTTTGTGCTGCTGAAAATTTGTTGTTATCATTATTATAATCGTGTCTTGATAAAACATTTACAGTTTACAGTTAGTATTATGTTTTTTGATTTTTTCATTTGCGTATTATTTATAAGACCGTCGCGATGAAATAAATGTTCATTTTTATTCGTAGGATTGATGTATTATTATTTTCTGTCTGTTTAAAACGAAGTAATTAAATTTTTGTATTTTTATTTTTTTTTTTATGTTTTTCATGCTAGACACACCACCTGCCACCCCCCCGACATTTGATTAGAAATAAAAGTAAACCAACAAACAAACAAAAAGTGGTAATAAAATAATAATTTGAAAATAAATTGGAACGCAATCTGTCCAAAAATAAAAATAAAAAAATAAAAATAGAAATAAAAATTACTCGTTTTTAGAAGATAAATTTTATAGCAGGGTTCGTTAACGTTATTATGGATTCGTTTAAAGCTAACCCAAATTTTGCAGGCAGATATATATATATATAAGTTGCTCTCGATGAAACATTACATATGTATTCGTGTACATATGTGGTTATATATTTGTTTAATACGTTAAATCCTATCTTGGTTGTTTGATTCGTGATGCTTTTATCGTTGAAAGCTCATTTATATCGAATTTTTATTTTTTTTTGTTTTTTTGTTTTTTTAAATTCGAGTATATATATACAAAAAAAAAAAAAAAAAAAAAAAATCTTGTTAACCACACATGTATGAGAGATCGTTTTTACATAGCGTTAAAATATCACGTTGTTTATGTAATATTTTTGTCGAGTAAGTAAATACAATGTTTTATTTTATTACATTGACGAGTTTTTCAATAAACAAAATTATTAATGTGCATTAATAAATATGTTCACGAATCTCTCTATCTCTCTTTATCTGTTGTTTTTGATTCGATGTAAATTAAATATATAAATTGAAATGAATACAATGGAAAGCAAACGTTTAATAAATATCTGATTAAATTACAATAACGGAAGGAGAAATACGATTTAATGCAAACGTGGACACCAAATTTACGGATTAGTCGATATGAATGAATATGCTTGTGCACAACGCACGTCTCTATGCATATGTGTGTGTATCTCTATGGTAGTTTGCGAATGATCGGTTACATATGTTCAATCAAATAGCACAGAAATATTTCCAAAATATTATACAGATAAACTTACAATTCTGATTTGATAACTGTTGTTTTGAAAAAGTGTTGTAAGAAATAATGAAACATTATCTTACATAGACATAAATAATAAAAAATAAAAAAATGTATGAATTTACGCATGTATGTGTATGTAAGATAAAAATTATATTTATCAATGCACGTGATATGTTTATGAATATTAAAAGAAAAAAAGAAATAAGACGAGAAAGAGAAAATGATCATTTTCTTTGAAAGATAAAAAGAGTCGAATTTTTTTCTTCGCGTGTCTTATATTAATACGAAATGAAATAATATGGTAAAAAGATATTATACTCGCGTTTTCCATAAATTAACGACGTCAAATTTTATGCTCACGTGTTCGTCCAACCGATATCACCAACCAAAGCGCAATCGTCAGTAATATTTTTGCAAATTGTTCGGTCGGCCGTATCTTGGACTAGGTCGAGCGTTAACGAACGACGCTTTTAATTTCAATTTACGCGCATGGGACATACATATTTCAAAAGAACGTTAAAAATCTCAGAGAGAGAGAGAGAGAGAGAGAAAGAGAGAGAGAGAGTGAGAGAGAGAAATATGATTCTTATTAGATTATATATCCAACATTAATATTTATTATTAAATTCATTATATAGTCTTATGTTTCACATCTACATTGATTTATTTGAAATTAAAATGAAATAACTTATCTCACGATTACAATGTTTGCTTGAACTGAAATTATTATTATTATTTACTAGAGATGCCACGCGTTGCTGTGGTCTCACAATCAGTCCGATACACACGTCTTTAAGTCAATTGCAATTATAAATTGAGATATAAACTATCGTATCTTTCAAGTTGAATCAAACTGCACACAGTGTGGAAAATTTGATTAAAATCGGTTTAGTAGTTTAGAAGTTCATTGCGGACAAACAACGTGACACTTTATTTATATATATTAAGATATTAGTAAAATAATTACCATTTTCATGAATTGTTTATTTTAATATTTGTTTTATCATTGTAATGTTTGTTACTTATATATTTTCTGTATTTATTTATTTAAACAAAAAGAAAAACAAAAAACAGTAAAAAATGTAAATATCAATTTTGAAACTGAACTTGTTTGGACTTGGAATATAGGAGGATCTATTTAAAATCTCTCACGGTATTATTGAACGACGTCAATTATTCTTAGCTAAGGTTGAACATATAGGATTGACGTATCGAGACCGATAAAAAGACGAGGTTGAATCTAACATGACGAAATTGTCTTTCGTGTCTTCTATGCTATGCTTAATAACACAAACCTTGTTTTTTTTCCTTTCTATACACACGATACATTTATATATCGATTATCTGTAACAACGAATCAATCTTTTAACAAACTTTCTCAAAAACCTTTTCATTATTTCTAACCCCCTACCCCCCCCCCGCTCATATTCATAATTTACAGGAAATGAAACGAAAAAAAAATCGTTCACGTATGAAAAAAAAATATATATATAAAAAGAAAGAGTAAGAATAGGAAAATTTTGCTCTCTCTTTTTATTTTCTTTAAATATTATCATAGCTCAGCTAATTAATCTATCTTTTGATTTAGAAATAGTTCGAGAATATTACGTGACCGGATCGCAAATATTATGAATCTCTTCTGTTCGTTATTCGAATAGTGATGAACCTCTTCGTATAATGAAAAAAAAAAAAAAGAGAAAAAGAGAAAAAGAGAGCGAGAAAAAAGGAATAGAAAAAAAAAAAAGAAAAAAAGATCCAATAAAAGAGAAAAAGAAGAGAACTAGGAGGGGAGAAAGAAAAAAAACAAAAAAGGAAAAGAAGAAGGGTGGAAAAGAAAGAAAAAGTTTTAGTTCCAATAAGATTGTTCGTAAAAAGAAAAAGAGAGAGAACGAACCTTCTGATTTCTCGAGAAAGGTGAAAGAGATGGACAAAGTAAGAAAAAAAGAAGAAGGGGTGAGGTGAGGTGAGGTGAGCTTAATTGAGCTTTCGCCAAGGTAGAGAAACGACAATTAATGATCGGTGCGACTCGAAAGAGCGAAAACAAAGAGACAATGAAATTGGAGAAAGGGGGAAAAGAAGGTTGTGTGTGTGTGCTTTAGATTAAGATGGAAACCGGAGTAGATAAATTAAAGAACGAATGGTTAGAACACAAATTCCTCTTCGAGGTTAGAGAGAAGAAGATTGTAAGCTCGGTCAGTTTTGGGGACGAGAGACAGGGTAATGACAAATTCACGAGGTTATTCCAAAAGCTTCGTGCTTTCGTCAGGATTTTTCCAACGTCACGTAACCTTGCCGGCGGAAAAGAAGCTCAGATAAGCTTACACATATATATATATACCTATGTCCTACTATATGTCCTACGATTTTATATACATATATGTGTGTGTGGGTGGATGTGTCGTATGTAAGTAGGTACAATGTATATTCCAACTACTAGTCACCTACTACTCGACTTCGTTTTTCTAATTTATCAGCTTGGTGTAGCCTAATCTTGAAAAGAGAGAAAAAAAAAAAGAAAAAGAAAAAGAAACGAGATACAGAACGACGAGTTTATCTTCCTCGAAAACGTGAATACTTACTCACGAGCTTTCTCAAGAATATTTCTTTGAATACTAAAAAGGGTTGTTGAAATACATATATATTATCCTAATATATGAAACACGTCGAATTATACCATAATACACAATTTTTGTCTACAAATTTATACGATATTAACCCTTAAAGTGCACACTTGGTAAAAGTTAGTTAAAGTGTACCACTGTGGGTGTTTGACACCCCAACGTGTTTGAACGCATCTCCTGAAGCTGCTATTTAATATTTAGACCTCGCAATTTTTGTAAAAGTAGTTTAAAAAAATAGAATAGGTTTTATACCCATCTGAATGAACACTAGATGGCACTAGACAAATAACCCATTTGTTCGAATTCAGTAGTAACGTTTTCGAGAGATCAAAAATTTCTTCTGGGGGTGTCAAACACCCAATGTGCACTTTAAAAGAATTAAGTGTTATTTTTGTTTGGATCAACGATTTGTGTAATAAATTATAATACAATCATAACAATAAATATATAATTAAAATACAAACATTGCAAATATATAGCGTATAAAATAATGTGTGACTTGTACGGTTATTGCAATCATAGTAAATATGTAATTAGAATGCAAACATTAAACATAGATAACCTATCGATCCATAAACAAATATTATGCTTAGCTATTTTTAGTATTCCAAAAGTACACACATTGAAATAAAAGGGTCCCATAATGCAACCAACCAACCAACCAACCAACCAACCAACCCCAAGTGTAAACAAAATAGTTGGAGACGAAACGTGTGATTTAGGTTCGATAAACATTATGTAAACCTTATTAGATATACCATGTGATGCTATTAAACCTGATTAGAAAATTTATAATAGACAAAAAAAAGTAGATAATTTTGATGTTTCTTTGAAATAAAAAATTGTAATTTATATACTACTTTTTATCTATAATACAAATATATACTTTTGTTACTAGTATGGTTACGTAACTTTATATATATATATATATATTGCTATAATCGCGTAATTAAAGGGAGAGATCGTAATTACAAACAACGATAGATACTCGTCCCGTCTATTATCTAGACCTAATTAACCTCTATTCATAGGGAAATGTTTCACTATGAGGAAAGATAGTATAGTCTAATATATATAGTATAATATAAAATAAATATACATGTACCTATACATTGACAAAGCTTATGGTAATTACCACTAATGCTTAAATTAACACCGTGATTCCTTAAATTGCTAATACTTTTATAAACTATATTTATACAAATTTCAAATAATATATAATATGATCATTCAAAATTGTCCTAACAACTTTAATCTTTTCAATATAAAAAAAAAAAAGAAGAAGAAAAAAAAGAGAGAGAAAGAGAGAGAAGTAAAAGATGAAGTAGAAGAAGGGTAAACAAATAAGATGGAAGATTTAAAAAGTTTCTCGTATATCTCTGTTAACGAAGCTAAAAGCTGCCGAGTGGATCGATGAATCGGTTGGTGTATATGTGTGTGTGTGTGTGTGTGTGTGTGCCTGCACCAAGAAAGATAAATTAGATTTTTAAAAAGAAAACGAGTCAGAGTCTCGCCTCGCCCTTCATCTTTACTTTTACAAAGTGCCTATGCCATTATATATATATATCGTGATAAATTTATGAAAGTTAACTCGATTCGAGTAGCTTCAGAGTTTCTTCTTTCTCTGTATCTTTTTCTTTCTCTTTCTCTTTTATATATATATATATTATCTGGTTTCTTCCTCCCACTCGCGTTTGTGAAAGCCAAAGCGAAAACGTTCGAACGAAGTTAAATTAATGGTCAATTTGCGATAAACACTCGTTGAAATTGGTTAACCGCGCCGCGCGAAGTACCAAAGGCCAGAATGATACGGCTCGTTTCCTGAATGAAATAATAGCTCATCCGTGTCGTGCATCAGAAAGGAATACACACCGATGGTTAACGTTTTACAAAACTCCTTTCAAAATTATTCAAGATGAAAAAACAAAAAACAAAAACAAAAAGAAATAACAGCTGAATTATATTTCAATGATTTGATGTATGCATGCAACGATTAATTAATCGATCAATTCATTAAGTCCTACCTTCATTCTCATTATTTCCAATGATAATCTCGGTGTCCTTGAAGTCAGATTCCCGTAAAAGATCAAGCGGATGTTTAGGCAAGAAAACACCGTCGATCGTCGGAGCGGATGGGAATCCGAGAATACCCCAATAACTGTTCCACTGTTGTACGGATATAGTTTTAGCGTCGACAGATCTCATGCATAGCATAACGCGAGTTGGATTCTCTTGAAGCATGGTTGAATTGCAACCGCAATCGTCAACGAGGATTCGTGCAACTTCGTGAGCTTTTTCCCCGGTCATATAGCTCCAGGGTGCGTTTAGGGTGCCACTTTGAAGTATACCGCGACGTACGAGACCACGAGTTACCGGTGAAATGAGATGAAGACTGGCAGAACTACCACCAGCAGATTCACCAAAAATCGTTATCAAATCGGGATCACCGCCAAAGGCAGCGGCATTATCGCGAAGCCACCTAAGAGCCAACGCTTGATCCCATAATCCCATATTTCCAGGTGCCTCTTCGCTGTTACTTCCAAAATGTTTGTTCAAATATAAGAAACCGAATGCGCCAACACGGTACTGCATCGAGGCTATGATAACATTACTCGTAGAAGCCATTATATCGGCATCGTAAACATCTAGAGTAGCGGTACCAGTCATGAATCCACCCCCATAAATCCAAACGAGTATCGGCAAGCCGTTTCTCTCCGGGCTGTCAGGCGGCTCCGAACCCTTATGCCTCAACTTTACTCTCTGGGGTACCCAGATGTTCAAGTATAGACAATCCTCGGATATATTGGTGTTAGGATTCCACATTTCTTCGCCTTCGAAACCGGGAAAGTACTCGTATCTTTCTTGATAACAACTATTTGGTAGGATTGTTGCATTTAATATACCGTGCCAAGGTTCAATAGGTAACGGTTTACGAAAACGTAATGGACCAATCGGTGGCTTAGCGAATGGTATACCATAAAATATGTGAACATCACGATTCTCAATTTTACGACTGAATCCGCGTACGAGACCGCTCGTCGTTTCGACTACCAACGGATCCTCGTGGACGTCGTTGCGTTGTCCGAGAACATCGGGACGACCAAATCCAAGACTCTTAGAACTTAATGCAAGCACCAATTGCGCTAATATCAACGACGAACCGATCGCTTTCATTTTGTATCACTTGAAATATTCTTTTGATATTTTTTATACGTGTCTCTCTCTCTCTCTCTCTCTCTGTCTCTCTTTCTCTCTTTCTCTCTGTCTTTCTTTCTAGTTCTTTATAGTTTTTCTTTCTGACATTAAAGGAAGGAACGTTTTCGCGCGCACAGCTCTAAACGACACGACAAACCCGGGCCACAGCACGCTTGGCCCGTGAGAGAGGCTCAACAAGTTAGCGAGTGGGGGAGTAACCAGCTTTTGCGCGTACGAACGCACACGATTCTCTCTCTCTCTCTCTCTCTCTCTCATACACACACGCACGCACACATACACACACGCACACACGCCCGCTCACTCACTCACTCAATCACTACTCACTCTATCTATCTATCTATCTATCTATTCTATCTATCTATCTACCTCTCCCACCCTATATGTGTCTTACTCTCTCCCACTCTCTTTTTCTATTAGAAACTTATCTAACAACGTTTTATCCCCAAAAGACTTTTTTCTTTCGGATAACAGTTCCGGTTAGAACGATCGAGGACTAAGCAAATCCTCTTACGCACGATCCTTCTTAGCTACTCTCGCGCTAACCTTCGACCCTACACACGCGCACACCCGATACACACGCACGCGCTCTCGGTCCACCTTTCTTCCCTCCCTTTTTTTTCCTCTTCCCTGTCTCTCCTTTCTCTCTCTCTCTCTCTCTCTCTCTCTCGGTCTCTCTCGATCTATCTTTTTCTATTCACTTAACTTTTCGATTACTCGATACGAAAGGATTGAAAGGAGAATACCGCGAAAATCAAATTTTATTTCGATGTTATCTTTTTATTATTTTTATTAATGTTTGTTTTTTTTTTGTTTATTTATTTATTTATTTATTTATTTATTTATTTCTCTGCTATTTTACGTCACATTCATTCTGTCTTCTCCCTTTTTTTTTTTCTTTTTATCTTTCTTCTTCTTCTTCTTTTTCGATGTCAAGAACAATAACGGCACGTTATATTTATAACTCGTTAGATAGAGTTGAATAAAATGAGTATTAATGATTATTATACTCGTACGTTTTAATAATAATAATAAGAGAAAAGTTTCGATAATGAACAACAGAGACTACTTGTGTTCGCGCAGCGGCCGGCGTGCCGCGTTGCACGGGGTCGACTGATCGTAGAGGCATAGGTGGTACGAAGCGGAGGTAGCGCGTCGATGGTGGTGGCGGTGCTGCTGGTGCTGGTGCTGGTGGTGGTGCTGCTGCTGGTGCTGCTGCTGGTGGTACTTCCTCACCGCCACTCCTCCTGGTGCCGTTGCTACTGTTCCTGCTTCTATTCCTAATCCTACACCTAGTCTACGTATCCTAATCCCTAATTTAAGTTATATTTTTCAATTGAATCTTTTAGTCATTTTTTACAATGAAACTATACAAAGAATGCAAATGATTCAATATTATCTCTATATTAACAAAAAAAATATATATCGTTAGATATCTATTCATTCTTATTATATTTTTTGTTCATAGATAAAAAAAAAAAAAACAAAGAAAAAATAAGGAAAGAATTAAAATAGAAAAATGCGAAATTTGTCAAAGGATAGAAAAGTTATTATTCATCATCGATCCATCCAACATTTGGATGAGAGACGGAGTATGAACAAATCGAAACGCGAGATTTGATGCCCTTATCATCTCCCTTGTTCTTCCTCGCTTCTCTTCATAGTTTCTCTTTGCTTCGATGAATCCTAACGAAGTGGATAGACGCGCTAGAGAACAACGAAGATATCGGTGAATGGATTTTCTCGCTCCTCCTCCTCCTCCTCCTCCTCCTCCTCCTCGCGGATATTACCAGTTAGCGTGCGACCACCTGGAACTTTCTATGTAGCTATCTCTTCTTCTTTCTCTCTAGTTTATTTTTTTCCCATTTTTTTATTTATCTTTTTCTTTTTTCTTTTTTCTTTTTTTTTTTATTGTATTTTCTTTCTCATTCTCCGTTCACTATCGAACCATCGAACCATAAACTACGACGACGACAACAACAACAACAACAACGACAACACAAACGGTTTAACTTTCGCGATATCCACGAATTGGACGTTATCAAAGTCGGAAAGTATCGATTTCTTCTCGAAATTCAAGCTAATCGGAAAGCAACACAACGACAACAAACTTCTACTATTATCCGACTCTATTTTCTTCTTTTTAATCCTTCCATTCGAAATACATTCGATCAAATTAAAAAAAAAAAAAAATGAACAAGATAAATTATTTCATAGGATCAATATAAAAAAAAAAAAATAAAAAAAAACCTCCAAGTATAACACGTACTTTATATTCAACATTTTTCTATTCTACTTTATTCGATAATATCGACGTTGCTAGACATCTCGAAGGATATCTGGTAAAGTTAGGAAACGAAGGAACGGACGTGAAACGAGACTTGGGACATACAAAGATGTCCGAAATCCGTGATGTTATTATTAACAGGGAATGGTGAAAATGTGATGGGAGAAAGGGGGAGGTGTTAGAAGAGAGAAGTCGTTGGTAGAATACATAAACGATGTATAATTCTAACGAGACCTAAAGGATTCCCAAAGGTCCTTGTAGTCTCGTACGCATCACGTTGTCTCTTGGATTAATTCCTTGACTGACATTGGACTGTACTATGCTTATTCGACAGTCCCTCCCACTATCTTTGAATATATAGGTGTATCTCTTTGGTAAGTATGAATACCTACACATACACATACACATATATATATATTTACCTACATATATGGGGATATATACATCAGAATAGATATGGAACGCGTAATATAGGCGCTCTCTCACTATGGCTGCTCCTTCACGAGTGTTCTCGAGCGCAAACCGGCCCGGCCCGGTCCGGCCCGTTCGTCATTCATTAAATTACATCGATTATGTGCTCGAACGATCATCGGCTCTCGAGCCAATTTGAAAACGAGCAGCTATCTTTGTCAGGCCTCCTTCTATCCATCTCCTCGTTCTCATCCACCACCACTACCACCATCATACTACCACCTCCTTCTCATCCTCCTTCTTTGACCATCCGACGTTACGAACGCTCTTGGGATGCTTCTCTCTCGTAATATCGAGTTACTCTTGCCGCAATACCGAATTGTACGATCCAACAACGATTCCAGGGTTTCTATTAATCGATATTACATTCTCTTTCTATTCAATTGAAACTATTATTTATTTGAAAGTTAAATGAAAAAAAAAAAAACCAAACAAAAGAAATCAAATTATCTTATTAATTTCAACTAAGAAGATTTCGTATTACTTACTTTCATTTAAATAATCTCGACAAATCCGAGAAAATGTCTGTGACACAATTTGGTCGCGACATTTTCGTGCTCAAAGTGATTAACTAGGTTTTTCTAATCTCGCTAGAGAAATCCTCTGGTAGGAAGAGGGAAAAAAAAAAGCGAAATATTTTGCAACGTTTGCGTGTTCGTCTACTTTTCTATTTAAACATACATACATATACACATATACACATATACACGTTTACTCCTCTCCCCGCACACAAACTACAGAAATAGATGAGATGTCTTCTTCTACTAACACTAATCGAATTAATTAACGCGTTACTACTCTCTTCTCTCGTAACATTAACGAAAACTACTGCGAACATTTCATCTTTCCCTCCACTTTCTATTTCTCTATCAAACCACTTTGCACGTTTCACGTCAACTTTTCTTTTACGTAGCATCACAAGATCAAAGAAAGTCTACTCGTATTTTATTTATCGAAGGGATTCCCTACGCAAGACTTCATACTACGTGTATTCCTTTAAATTCTCTTTCAATATTTCTTACATCACTTTATCTTTCTTTTTTGACATATTGTTTAACTAAATAAATATTATTCTATTATTTGCATGCAAAGTTTTCATTAAATTGATTAAAAGTATTTCTTTCATTATTATTATTATTATTATTTTATATTTAAATTATTATACATTTTAAACAACGTTGAATAGTTATCATTTTATCTTTATTTTCATATATTATCTATTTTATCTTCATTTTAAATATTTCAATAACGATTTTACGTCCATCATTTATATAACGTACGACAAATACTTGTAAAAACGTACTCTCAATATTATTTTAACATCGTTTTATAAATTATACTAGGGATGCTTCGCCACGCGTTGCTGTGGCTCACAATCAAATAATTGGCAATAAAATAATATTGCGAATTATAAATTGAGATATAAACAATCCTATCTTTCAAGTTGAATAAAATTGCACACAGTGTGCAAGATTTGATTAAAATCGATTCAATAGTTTAAGAGTCCATTGCGGACAAACAACGTGACACCTAATTTATATATATATATTAAAATGATTTTTTTTAATTTATTTCAATTATAGTGAAAAATTGTATCAAATTTGAATTTGAAAATAATAAATGATTACTCGAAATTAATAGTCTTTAAATAAAAAATAAACAAAGAAAGATAAAGAGAACAATTTTGGGGATGAAATAAGACAAACAACGTCGTACATCGTTCTGTGGAATCAAAGTGGAACGATTAATCGATTTTCGATATCCAAATTGCTCGGTGGATCTATTTTAAAATTCTCAGTGCGTTTTACTATGGCATACTGCGGCGGCTTGCCTGCCTGCCTGGTAGTATCAATCTCTAACGCCGTATAATAACGAATAATATCGAATTCCGATACTACAAGCTCACACCGATTTCCATTTTTAAAGATTCCCCTCTTCTTTCGCGAGAAAAAGACGATCGCGAGATATTTATTTAAAAAGAAAAAAAAGACCCCCCGTTCAGTCTTATCGCGAATTATGCCATGCTATTTATTTTGTTATGTGCATCGTGTTGTCGAACACGATTTGCATAACATGTTAAATACTTCAAATTATTCACTTGTTCGCAATTTAATATTAGATCGAGTCATAAGTAACTTTCGATGTGTCTATGTAGCATCTATCTTTTCGTATTTATCTACTATTAGGTGGATTTGGAAAGTCATTTCATTTTTTGCTGACACAATAATGGCATTAGTTCATGCAAACCGACAAATAGTAACTCACGTGAGATCGATAAGAGGCGGAAAATACGCCCCCTGTAGCGGAAAAGGTTAAGAATAAATGAGAAAAAAATATTGTAAGAGTATGTATGAATAGTATAACAGTATGGAAATTTCCTCGTCTAAATAACGGGCCCGAAGGAGAAGTAACAAAATTTATAATTTATATCGAGTGAGGAGCCGTTAACGGCCACATCGTAACGATCGGGGACGAAGAGCAACAATTGGTCGGTACGGTTGAGGGGATAACGAGTCTCTTCCGCTGTCAATTGCTTGACAGTCCATTTGTAACTTACTCTGATTACAAATAGAACCGGCCCGCATCTTGTTACGGGATACAATTTTCAATTTGCCGATCAAATAGATTACTCTTTTCATTCGGTTGTTTCTAAGATATACACATACGCACGCATGCACACTTTTAAATAGCAAATTTTTGATTCTTGATTAGACAGTAAATAAAGAAAAACAAATACGTTAAATCTTTGTCATTTAATTCAATTAAACCTTTGAGTGTTATTACAGTCTAACTGTATGCACTTTATCAATTGTTTCGACCTTCCTCTTTTTCAAAATTATTTCTTTTTATTCGATCAACAACATAGTTCATATTAGCAAAAATAAAAAAAAGGGAAAAAAGTAATTCATCCCCAACGACCGCAACCTCTAAACGCGTGTGTCGCCCCCACGTTGATTGCTTTTGCCGGAAGTATTCAGCACTCAAAGAATTAAATCGAATTAAAATCACAGCTTTTAAATAATTTTCAACACACATCTCAATTTGCCGGTTTATCGATGAAAAAAAAAAAGGAAAAAAAAAACTGTGAACGAATTCCTAAAAGAAAAGAAAAAATCGATAAAGAGAGAAAGAGGATGCACTTATTAAATTGAAAAGGAATAAAAAAAAGAAAACACTACTCCCGATGAGATATGAAATATAAACGAAAATAAATATAAAAAGGATAGATAAACTATTTCAATAACTTTAACCCCGATACCCTTTTACCATATCCCAGTTTGATTTGAAAAGGAGGTAAAGTTAAAAGTGGAATTGGAGCCTTGTCGAAAATAACAGTACAAAGCCGCAAATAAACGGGTCATTGTTTACGTCAGCAGACGTGATCCACGATTTAGGTTTATCGAATAAAATTGTACCTACTACGAATTAATAAATGAACTTGATTCTCACGAGATCTTTCATCGAATAAAAATCAACTTGATAAATCACGATACTAATAAGGTATTTTTTTCAAAACATTTCAGATAATACAAGAAAACCTATCCTAAATTCATAATAAAACATACAATAAAATATACAATTTTCATGAGTAACTCCTAAAAAGTACATTACTCATGTGCTCGTCAATAATTTATTTAAATAATTACAACCAGTAACTCGTGC